>QOCX01007059.1:0-10292 GCA_005959815.1 Sarcophaga bullata
TTGTGTTGTTTCCAAAACTATACACCCGTATAATATGGTAATTTTGAACATTGAACAAAATTCACCAATATTATCTTACGAAATGGCTAACATTTGAATACATACTTCAAGCATGTTACAGTATTTAGTATCTACGTTAACCATATACGTCTGCATACGTGTGTGTACGTAGTTAGTTGGATAAGATACACTTGGATACACAGTAGCAATTGTTTGTTGCTATATTTTCTTCTTTAATGTTGTTGTTTTCTTGTTTTCTTTGGTCTTTCATTCTTTTTTTCCTATTCGCTGTTTCTGTTTCTGTTTCTGTTTCTATCTATTACATTTTGGTTATTTGGTTTGGCTATATACGGCAGATACTACGGCAATAAACGCATGCATACTTCATACACATGCTCTACACATACATGTACAAGTACTTACACCAAATTAATTACTTGAAACATTTTCTGGTATCATGTTGTAGATGATATCAGTTTTAGTTTTTCTTCTACTCTTTGTTGTTGTTTTTTTTTTTGTTCTTCTAATATTTGCTAGAATTTCTAGGGTGAGGGGGACATTAAGTTTGTTTGCATGGCATGCCAATGTATGGATAATTTCTGTACGTTACGTTTATTATAATTCATGCAATTCGGTGCATAATAAATTAAAGTAATTTAAAGAGAAATTTAAATAATTTGAATACTCCCCTCCTCCTTCAGATAGACCTGAAGAAAGGCACATAAACTCACTCCTTTAAGTCATTCTTTTAACATTTTCTTACAAATTTTTTCTTATTTTTTTTCTGAACTCAACTTTTTCTTTGTGGAGTTATATGGACAAGTGTTTAACCACTGGTGATTATAATAGTGTCACTTTAAGTTTTTTTCTTTCCTTCTTCCATTCTTTTGGGGAAAAAATACCAAAAAAAAAAAGAAAAAAAAAGTGAAACTGAAACTAAAACTACCGTATTTATAAACTCTCTTTCTCTAGCAGAAAAGCAGTAATAATAACAGTGACAAACTCTCACAAAAAAACATGAAAACAACTAATGAAAATAAAAAAAAAAAAAAAAGAAAGAAAAAACTTAAGAATTATTAAGAAAGTAAGAAACTTGCTTGTGTTCCTTAAGTTAAAACCAAGTCATTTTCAACAGCTGCCACTTTATTTACGTAGAAACTCTCCCTCATCTTCACCCCTTATCCTTCCTGCTTGCTTCCTATCCTTTCATTCAAAGTGTTTCCAAACACATTGTGGTCAGTAGAGTTGGCTTAATGGCAAAAACAAAAGAATCATTTTAAATAAAAGAAAAGTAAAAAGAAAAAAGAACAAATCGTTTAGAAATAGGAATGAAAAAAAAAGAAAAGTGATTCTGAACAGCTCATTTTCGCCCAATCAACTGAACAAGTATGGAAATTAAGAAGTTTCCAATTGTCTCTAAATTAAACCACTTCAAACTGAATATAGAAACTTAACAAGTAAGTCAAAAAATATTTTACGATCATAGCTTGAAATGGCAGGAATGTGATAGCAAAAGAAAATAATATGTAGACCAGGAAGTAGATAAAGTAGATAAATATTGCATTCTATCTTCAAAGTTGCAAAAGACAATGAATACGGCTTTACAATTTAAAGCAAATCCAGTATAGCTTAACAAATACCCTTGAATCTTACTCTGGATCGCAATGAAGTCTAATGGCATTACATTAATAGAGATGTATTATTGTACGCACTCAGTAACTTCTAAGGCAAATATTAAAACTGCCATCAAATTCTGGCCACATTTTCGAAATGCAGAACCAAAAATTCCTGAGTATTTTGAATGTATTGTTACGTTTTAACTTTTTAAAAAACGCTTGAAATATGAGCTCGTAAATTGCAAATAAAAATAAAAATAAATTTGTGTTCAATTTTTAATAAAATCAATTTATTAATCACACCAACTTTTTGTGTGCCATTGTTCACTAACTGATCTAACAACAATCATTCGCTTATTTGTTATTCCTTTGTTTATGCCCTTTGCGATAAACAATAACAATTACGACACAATTGTTCTGTAGTCTTTGTAAACGGGGAATCAGTCAAGGCCACAAATTGGTTTACTTCACACGCACAGCGTTTCACACCAAGACCTGACTGAACTTATACTCCGACTTGCATGCTTTGTCTTGCTTTTATACTACACCACGTAAAACAGTCTAGATGAAATGTTCTTGTAAAGAGAAGTTTGGGTCTTCGTCTTCCCAAGAATTCTAGTGAATGTAAACATGTTGTTTTAAACATTTAATTTACTGCCTTTCAGGTTTGTTGTTTGTTGTATCTTGTTTACGGTTCGTCCCTACATGTATTGTTGTAGCTTGCCGTTTTACTTGTTTATTTGTCAATTAAAGGCATTTTCGTAACAGTATTATTACTTTCAGTTAATTTTGGTTCGATGTAAAATCTAGATTTGACTGTCGCTGACTTAGCCATAACATGAGGCCCCGATACAAACCCCCAGGTCAAACATCTCTAGCAAAACGAAGTACGATAAAATATTTTTCGGCAACTTCCTCTCCGTAGATTTCTAGCAAAAATCGGAGATTTAATAAAATTGTCTCGAAAAGATTCTCCAAACTCTGTCATTCGGAGTCCGACTTTAAACAGCAAGACCCGTCACTTATGTATAAAATTAACACACACAAATCTGTGGTGTGTAAGCTTGGTCGTAATGCTGGCTGAAAAGTTGTAGTTATGGATTGTATGTAGGCAGTAATATTGTTCGCTGTTGTTCATATTGAAGCAAGAGACCTGCATTAACAAGCAGGCTATTAGGAAATTAGCTCATCCATAGAAACTATCCATGTTGTTACATTATCCTGTATGACAGCATGGAAGCAGTCACACACTCTAGTGTAACTGATGAAACAAGACGAGGCCACATTCAATATCCCAAATAATACCTCCTCTACACAACAACTCCTGCTTAAGTTTGTTATCAGAAAGCACCAACCATCCAATGACTGGTTACTTTATAACATGAACTTCAACTTTTCCAAATTGTCTAATATTGGTTGCAGATTATAGACAAACATCCGCCATTGTAATTCAAATCAATGGGATGGAAGTAGAGCTTCCATGCAATGGTCATAACTAATGAGAAGACGTACTTACCATCCATCACGACGATAAGAGATGATTTTAAATATAATTTAACATGCTTTATTTCCAGTGATTGTATTGAAAGGTTGAAGTAATTACGCCTTGCACTTCTAAATGCATGACAGAATCAAGTTCATCTGTATTCCATTAGAAGTCTCTTTCGAAACATACATCGGCAATAAATGCTGGCCAGACTCAAGCAGCTTCGATTCGAGCAAATCTTTATATCTCCTGTATATTAGAAATGCTAGCAATTATTCTTCAAATGTCAAGGCAGTGATTCAGTCAGTTTCCGAATTAGTCTTTACAACCGTTAAGTTACAGTTACAACTTAGCTTCGCACATCACACACACACTTGGCTGCGCAGCCATCACACACACATGTGGTGTGTTAAATTGTTGATTACATGAGTGGCGAACGACAGATGTTTCTTGAAAGCTTTTCATCCAATTTTTTATGTTATCTCTCCGGCGTTTTGCCAACGAATCGGTAGGCTGAGAAGTACTTTTGTTGGAGATGCTCTGACCGGGGGCTTTTGAACCACGTTTGTACACACGAGAGCTTTGCGAAATGATAATTCATCAAGTGAGACTACCAAGAACGCATTTCTATAATGCGAAGTTGGGATGCTACTTAGGGTATAGTTTTTCTCCTGGTTTCCCATATAGAATTTATAAACAGAATAATCCATGAGAGTCTTGCGAAGATCATTTTAGCTGAAGACCAGGGTTAAAATCAAGTTGTTTCAGTGGTTGCGGTAGAGACTAGGTTTGTGCTATCACAATATACATATTTCAGGATCTATCCTATGCATGAACGATGGCTTGGGGGGGCTGTGGCGGTCCTGCGCGGATGCCTATGGACTGGAAATGTGCAGCTCTGGTGTGGTGAGCATCAGAGGCTGCATAGTTCTTTCACAAGTGGGCGTTACTTAGTTTTAGTCGGAGACAGAACAAACGGCCATGTTACTGCCGCAGTCGAGAAGAGTTCGAAGTTGAGTGTGCTAGGCTTGCGGGGGGGTCATAAGAAGGCTACAGATACCGTTGTTGCGTCTGTGCGAGTATTGCCCTGTTATTAGGTATACAAAGTAATAAAGAAACTGGTGCATTTAATAGTGACTTGTGAGGTGTTACTACAGACGAATGTTATGTAAGGGGTGTCTAGAGCTATAATTCACTGGTTAACTTGACGTGAGGTAACGATACGATAGGAAGAGTTTTGCAGCAAAGCTTACTCTAAAACAACAAAGAGGAGAGAAGGAAGAATGACAAAATTTAATTTCAAAAGCGGGAGTTAGACGCCATGTTCAGGCCATATCGGTTTGTCACAGTTCGAATGAAACGTAATTGTAAGAGCATTTTCCGTTACAGGCGTGTTGTGATGACGTTTCGGGACATGTGGACAAAGACTGCTTGTTTAGAGGCACCATGAAAATATAAGGAAGTGTGCGGGGTGCGCGCGTTGACGACGTTCAGAAAGGTCCTTGTACATGCGGAAGGAGGAGTCTGCGAGAGCGGAGGGGGGTAGCGGGTGGTGCAGCAATAAAATACTTAACGAGGAGTACAGGCGGGTGAAGTAAGTGTATGGCGGGTTGGACAGCTGTAAGAGGGTGGGGGCGTGCAGTGTCTGTCTATGTAGGGAGGCGGATAACACTGTTCACTTAAGAAAAGAACCAGAAAAAAAAAAAAACGGTTAAAAAAAGAAAAACTTTTAAGCAGAAGCGCAAAAAAATGTAAAAAAAACTGGGCAACGAATAATAAGCACGTAGACGTAATATGTTAAATAGAAAGCATAGAGAAGAACGAATTAACAACTTTGAAGGGATTTATGAACGATGAGCGGGGTAAGTGGGGTGACGCAAGGATTTTTTGGGCAATTGGGTGTGTAGTAGGTATGTGGGTGAATTTAAAAGAGCAGTTTCAAGAGGTTACACATGGTTCTTTTGATAGCCATTAGTTCTTAATGGCATTTACAAAGAAATGATTTTGTTACGACTCTACAGAAGGATTCGTTTAGCATGAAATTAGATTTCAAGTACAAGTTCCAGGTGCTGGAGCAGTATGGCTACTGGACTCCCAATTATTCATTCCTGAAGATCAGGTTTTCAGCCCATATTTCCGGATGTGATGAATATAACCTACGCTAAGAGATTGCGAATTTGGAACAGATACCAACCGTACACTGAAAACCCCAAGATGATTGGACTTTCAGCTGAGAGCTACGATCAGTCCGATAGTTTCTCATTGAGGACGACATTATCCAGGCCGGATCACTATGAGTGGCAAGCATTGAAACAGTGCGTCATAAGGCATAACTTCTGGTACTGAATGTGAATATCGCTAACATCAATGGTAAATGTGATTGGCAACAATACGCGCGCGCCGCACATTGTCATACCAACTTAAGGCAGATTGATATTATATAGAGCACTTTAAAAGGCGAAAGGTAATCTCACGTGATGGTTGACATGTACTGGCCACTGACCCATGCGATTTTCACCCGTTTTAAAGTTTGTCCTGTGGGATTTCTAAAGTCGGAATCAGTATGGTGGTCCACGAAGCACCACAATCCGACTAATCAAGTCTTATTTCAAGACTCTTAGTCTCATACCTGTTTTTAGCTTTTCTTTAATGATCACAGCTTGATTGTAGTATTGTCTTCATTTTTGTTTCGTTTGAATTCCGTATGAAGAGGACGAAACACATGTGTGGAAACTAGTGTTTCAGCTTCAAATGTTACTTGTTTAAAGTCGCTAGAGTTGTTGTTAAAATCGTCAGCAGAGTGTTTTTCACTATTTGTTTCTGTTATTGTTCTCGAACACTGTTTCAAGACTTGTCTTCGCAGTTATTGCAGGTATTTATTTTTACTTTGAATTTTCAAATAAAATTGTCATTAGCTTCGCAGTTGCGCTATTTCTGGCGTAGACTCGATACTTGAAACTTTGGAGTCTTAATTTTTGCTTGGATGTTCTTCACATTGTATTACGTTATATAAGGTAATGGAGTCTGAATAGTCTTGTCTAGAGATTTAGCGATCATTCTGCAGATACTAAGAAAATATTCCTTTTAATCCTGCTAGGCTGCACTTTACGGGTGTTATTTGCGTTCTAACATTCGTGTGATGTGAATGCAAAGTCTTGTCATTAGATACAGTTTCTTAGATTGAAAACCTTTTATTTGATTTCATTGTTGCAATAACTTATCCAACAACCACGTACACGTTTTGCTAGAGTTATTGTAAACGCATTCAGACATTCATGCTAAACTACAAACGAACTCAACTAAAAATTTGCTTGTCATACCACACAGCTGCTGTAAAGCTACTTCCGTCGTTGCCCTAAAGCAGTTGGAAAATCAAAAAAAAAAAAAAAAAAAATAAGAAATAAATAAAACAGGATGATAGAACAAAACGCTGTAAACGAGACAAGAAGGAAAAAAAAACACTGTGTTCCCAATGTTGCATTTGTTTTTAAGTGTTTCCGGACTGGGAGCGCATGGCAGAAAAGGCCGCAAGGCTCAAAACACAACTAAACTTGATTCGCATACGTATGACTAGAAGAGACAACACTGAATCAAAAGACCAGAAAAAGAAATCGATTCTGAGCAACGATAATAAATTAATACAGAGGAAAAAAAAGAAAAAGAAACTATACGCACTTGTAAATTTATTGTTACATACAGACAGAGATACACAAAACATAGTGGAAAATTTACGAACACTAATGCTTAAGTTTATGAAACGCATGGACAAGTACTCTACAGAAGACATAACAAACAAACATTTATTAATTTTTGGCCAGTTTACATACACATGAACATACATACATACAAAGAAAGATTTGTAACTGGATGGATGCATACACTTATGTATTTGGAAGATGTGCATACATACATATACTCGTATGTATGGTTAATAGTGTATGAGTGTGTGTATACAGTTCTGAAAAACAGATGCCCTCCATTTAGTTTAGTTGCACTGTGTTGCAATTCATAATCTTTTGAATGCAATATACAAACAGACAAACATTTAAAGTCAGACATTTAACCAGCTTTAAAACAGTGTTAGTATGCTGCATACATAGGGTATTTGTGTTTTTGAAAAATAATCATAAGATTTTACAATACAGTGTTCTAATAACAGAATATTTCATTATAATTGATCTCTACTGTGCAGATATTTGCCGTTTAAGATTCTGTATTATTTTAAATGATAATTACTTCAGTTTGATTGTGTAGACAGAACATGAATACCCTGAATGAAATCATAAGAAACTAACATACATACGACTACATACATGCATACCAACATACAAATGGCATGTAAAGAACTTAAAAATTTTAACTTAAAAACCATTTTGTTTAAGTGTATTCGTTTGCATGTACATACGTATGTATGTATGTATGTATTTATGTGTGTAATTGTGTTGCATAGTTTTTAAACAACTTTAAGAATATGCTTTTGCTTTCTATATCCATTTGAATTTGAAAGTGTGTTTATATGCGTATGTTACTTGTTTTTTTTTTTATTTTCTTTTTCACCAATAAGTTGAACAAAAACAATTTTTAGTGTATGTCCGTATATATATACGTATACAGAAGTATTAAATGCCATAAAAAGTTGGCTACATTTACAAATTTATTGCACTTGACGCTCTCCTTCCTCTTCTTCTTCCTTCAAAAAAAGTTACAATTGCTGTTGGCTAACTATTACCGAAATTTATGAAGAGAAATTGATAAGGAATTGTTAAGACAATAAAGAAATTTTAAAGGACAGAAAGGGATCATCGGAATATTCACCACTACAGCCAATTAATCCGAATTTCTAGAGACCAAATTGGGCAAACTAGGCCCATTTTACAGTACATTTGTATTTAAAAATTCAAAATTAATTGAAACTCTTCCAATAATTAAAGTGGGACTTAGCTTTCTCAACTCTGAAGCTATGCTGATTGTGTACTATAGTCAGCGTAGTCTCGTAGACAGTGGTTTGAGTTATGAGAAGTGAGGAAACGGTTTAATCTCCAGGGCAGGCATCTCAAATGAACGAAATATGAAAGGAAGATTTCCTGGCAAAAGCTCTGAGTCAAAAAAAAAAATTGCCATAAGAAAATTTCTCAAAAAACCTGTCGCCAGAGTCGAATGTAATCTGTTAATTGGAATCCAGAAAAGTAAGTAATTCGTGGTCATTTCGGTCTAGAAACGTTGTTATTCAAGGCGCCGTAAGCCGTGTAGCATAACGTCACGTTTATTTTGCAGATATAGCCTATTGCATAGATTTTTTCGGGAATGAAATTGATCATTCTTTTTTCTGGTCTTTTTTTGTGTTTATACCAACCGGCATGTTTCACAACTTTGGTGTTTTTATTGCCAAACTTAAAACAAAATTGATTGCAGGTGTGGTGTAGATTTGAAGCATCTGATTTAAAGAAACTGCCAAAGGGACATCTGCTTGACTTGCTGATAAGAACTCTTCTGATAAACACAGTAAGTTTTCTTTGGTCCACTGGACCATCATACTAAGGTGATCATAGCAACCTTCAGTTCACAATACGATCTGAACTTCGCAGGACTGTGTGCGGCTGTGTGTTGAATTTTAAATCATGAGTGACTAGAGCTACAGTGACCGGCAAAAGGACTTGACTTCCAAGACGAACTAAACTTTTCATGGCTAATCTTTCTTGTTTTTTTTATTTATTCTGCCAGAAATCTGTTGAAAGGAAGTTGCGCGAAGAAATACTTCTTTGTCACTAATTCCGTTTTGTTGAAGAGAGTCTGATCCAAGGCCACATATTACCGATGATATATAGTTTATGATTAGATTTATCCTACTATAAAAGAACTTACCTTTGGCATAATTTTTTTAGATGCAAGTGCCTCATATATTGCCTGTACATAGGTTCACATATTCAATGGATACAGCAACCATCCACCATTTTTATTTTCATTTCAAATAAAGAAACCTGTTTCTACTCAACTAGCAACAGCTATACAAATACACATACATACAATAATACATATATACGCAATGTTAGTTTATTGCTTTGTAGTAGTAAATTTGGCTAAAAATTAAGTAAACTAATGTTTAAGAGTTAACTAGAGTTGAACAGAGTTAAGTTTTCGTATTTATTTGTTGGTCTTACACACTTACAACATACTTGCACTCTTATTCCTTAAGACCTTAGGACACTGACCAGTGTGAAAATATTTTCCTATATATGATAAGATAAGAAAAACTAGAAGTATCGTAAACAAACGACAATACACATATGTGGCAGGCCAAGTTATACTATCGTCTCTCACGTTCTTTCCTCTCTCTCTCCCTCTCTCAACCTCGTCGTCTCTCTTGATCTCACACACTTAAATATCATCCAAAACTAATAAATAAAAAATATTAAAAATCAAACCGTTATTCCAGGGACATTTTTATAAGTGAAATAAAACTCTCCTTCATATTATACCTCCGCTTAACATATGCTCCATATGTGTGAGTTACATATTTTTTAAGCAATCTCTCTCTCTCTCTCTTCCTCTCTCTTCTCTGTATGTAATTGATGTATGCCTGCCATGCATTTCTTTTTGTTTTTTTATATTGTATTATGTATGCCCGACATAAAATATTTGAATTATTGCAAATGTTTCAATTTTTTTATACGTAGATTTCGTAAGTAGTCGCTTCAAATGTTAAAAAATGCTACAATACGTACAAAGGTTACAAAATAAAAATGCAATAAAATTATTCCCGGCTGGCAATCTATGAAAGGATATTTGGAGTAGATGATTATTACATATAAATTCATCCACAACTTTCCTTTTGTCAATCCATTCGTCCCAACAAGTGGATTACTTAGAAAGAAATTTTGTAAGTCATACTTGTTATTTCATGCAATAAAATATTTGGAAGACAACAATAAAAGAGGAAAGCTCTTGGGCATCACTGACATTCAAGGGATGAGTGCAGGACGCGCAATACGAAACAGTTGGTACGATGATTGCTCCAGCCTATGTACACATTTAACGCATTTACTTACCTTCAACTACAGAAAAATCCGCATTACAGACTGCAAACATCCTTTGCAAATGTGTTCCACTTGACATCACTGTTCATGGGATCAGTTTATGGTTATATTTAGAACAAAATTTGATTCCATCTCAGTAACCTTATGGCAGTTATA
>QOCX01007061.1:0-10567 GCA_005959815.1 Sarcophaga bullata
AGTCAGCAAGTCACTAACCTCAATATTTTGAATTCAATAATAAACATACATACGAAGGGTGTTCTATAACGCATTGAATCTATTCCTCATCTCACTGTCTCCTAGTTATGAATGATTCTCCCGTGCTTCCTTCCATCATAGTAACAGTGGTGGCTTTTGCATTACTATGTCCCTGGTATCTTCTATTTACGCCACCTATATTGGACCGAGAATGACATACAATTCTCATATATGGGCCAAGGGAGCACGAAAGTGTTGAGCTGATCTTTTTTTTGCTTTTTTTGAAGGACCAAGACATCTTCAATAGGTCCCAGATGACCCTGTGAATGTCGGATTGAAACCATTTTCCTACTTCATCGCCCCCTCTGGGGCTAACACTCCACGTATTACAAAGTAAGATGCGATCGACTTAGCTTGTCTCTAAGTGCGACCATATCTATTTCTTAGCTGCTCTTTGTCTTTCTATTTACAAATTATCGTCCCAAGATTTAAGCATTACTTACTATATTGTGAGATCCGATTTCCCCTCTTACAATTACTTCCAGCTACAGATTCTCTGCTTCAAACCTAAGGTATGCAAACATAACGTGCTTAGGGCCTTCGGCTATTCCAGGATAGGGAGGATAATTAAAAGAGTGGTCATGCCTTAAGAAAGAAAAATTCTTGGAGATCCAGTATTTAGTGAAAAAACATGTCTCTTCAAAGGCGATTTGAGAAAAATTTGCACTTTCACTTAAGGCTCTCGGCATAGTTGAGAGATGCCAACCAGGACCTGTGATTATATGACGAAATGGCTAATGTCGGTGTTACACTAAGACTTTATAGGTCCCAAGTAAGCTGTGCCCTTTGAGGCTGCGGCCAAAAATTCATGGCCACCTAGAGTTTAGTGACAAACTCTGTCTGCAGACTTTCATAAGACACTGGGGATAGTTGAGAAATGCCAATCACTAGCTGTGATTATAAGGCGAAATAGGTAACTTTGGTCCTCATAGGAGCCAAGTAAGCTGTGCCTATTTAGGCGGCTGCCAGTCTAATCTAACCTAAACTAAGTTATAGTTGCCTTAGTCTATTAGGTAGTGTGTTGGCTTAGTAGACGTGGTGCCACGGCCATCTGTTGCTTAGCGGTTTGTGGCATAAAATCTGAGAGTAAATAAAATTGCCGCTAAAAAGTTTCTTAAAAAAACTGTTGTTCGCAAGCACGCAAGCTTTTCTGCGAAGCATTAATGCGTAACGTGGGACCACGTTTCAAAACCCAGTGCAGACATCTGCAACAAAACGAAGTATAAACTAAAATTTTTTAGGCGACTTCCTCTTAGGACTTCCTCCAGCAGATTTCGGACAAAAGCGCTGAGAGTAAATAAAAAATTGTCATGAAAAGTTTCTTAAAAGTATGTCTTTCAGAGTCGACTTTAAACTGTATGTACTGCCACTGGTGTATGAAAATTAATACACACAACACAGGGGATAAGAGAAGCAAGGTCGTAATCCTGACTGAAGGATTGTGTTGATCAAAGATGTGTGAACGTATGTATGCAACTTATTATTATTATTAGTATGTCTTTGTTAACAGTCCTCGAACTTTATTATCCTTCTAATCGTTGAAATGAATTTCGATTTATTTAAGTTATCTTTGTGGGTTAATAAAGATAACTTTAATAGACTTCAGGTTAGACAGATTACCTGGAATTTCATAGAAATACGAAAAAAAAAAGAAAAATTGTACGCATAAACAATAGTCGATAAATAATAAAAAAAAATAGGGAAACATATTTACACAGAACCCTCTGGGGCATAACGTGTTATCGCTAAATGATATATGAAGATAATATACATACATACATACATACATATGTACATATATGGATGTATGTATATGTATGTAGATGTATAATATCTAATATATGTTCAGGGTTAAAACAATTAACGTTTTTCTAAAAATACAAGCATATCTCGTGTGCGTATCTATAGCTTGTTGGTAAGTAATTTCCATACTCCCCATCTACTCTAACCTGTAGAGCGTAAGCACGTGATCAAAAAACACGAAGGTAATCCATAAACATAAAATAAACAAGAAGTCACAGTTTATTTGAAATAGTATTTGAAATAATTATACAATAAACATTAAATGCATACAAACACACTTATCATATACATTCATATACACACTAACACATATGTATTCATAAGTAAATAAATACAGCCAGGATTAGTTGAATTACTCGCTCGTATGTCGTCGAAAAATGGCACAGTTTTTGTGACTTTCATTACGTGTTTTAAGTGAAAGTGTAAACAGTGCTTAAAGTTAATTCAGAATCATAAATACAAACACACAATGTAGGATATTCAAACATCTACATACTCACATATTCAATACATACAGTATGGATTAAAACATAGTGGACAAAAAATGTTTTTTTGTCATGGACTTCTCAAGTTCCAATTCGGATGCATAAATCGGTAAACGTATTAAGCACCAGGGATTTTTGTTCAACCACCACTTGAAGCAAAGGGCTGAACTGGTGGCAGTTCAATGCTGTTAAATACCGTCTTAACGTGGACTACAGATATGCTAGCAACCTAGAGAAACCATAGACCCAGCAAGATCGTTGATATGGTTCCTTATAACTATCTCAACAGGACATTCGATTTCAAAATTCCATCGAGGGACTAGTAGTTTCAAGGAAAAGAAGTCGCCATAGTCTTAGTAGGCAGTGAGGCCATGGTTCAACACCCCAAGTCAGACATCCACACAATATAGAAAATGGAAAAAATATTTCTTCCCACACTTCCCCTCAGCAGATTTTGGGCGAAAACCCCTAGAATAAATAGAAAATTGCCATGAAAAGTTTCTCAAAACTCTGTCGTTCGGAGTCGACTTTAAAACAGTAGGTCACCCGCCCCACTCATGTATAAAATTAAAACACACAACATAAGTAATGTGAGAAGCTTGGTTGTAATCCTGACTAAAAGATTGTAATGATCAATTATGTATGTACCACTAGTAACCTGAAGATAAGCAGATCTTGGAGAAGGGCCGGAATATTCTAGTCGCAGACTGAAATATTCTGAACCCATTGGGAAACTCGCGGATATCTTCTAAGCAGAAGTCCATGCCATTGAAATATATAATCAACTCAACTTAGCTAGGAGGTACAAAAGATAGGACATAACGATACCATCTGTTAGTCAAACCATCTTACGACAAATCGGACCTTAACAGGTGAAATCGTAGATGTTATGACATTGCCTGAGAAAGCTAGATTGGCTAGGTAGCAAAGATAACGTTACCTTCTGCTGGAAACAGGTCATATGGCAATGAAGAGCATGTTCCATATTGGGATTTATCGCAAATGGCATTGTTGATAAACTGATCAGGGTTGATATGCAGCTCACAGTCTCCTACATGTTACAAGACATACATGTTCCGATTGGTCATAACAACATTTTAGCTAAGATTACAACTTAGCTTTTCACTCCATCCATATAAGCACATTCATTTTATCCTTAAGTGGCGGGACCTACAATGCAGCTTCGACTCAAAACCGACCGTTTTAAAAACTTTTCCTGGCAATTTTATCTAATTTTAGAGTTTTTACTAAGAGGAGGTAGCCGAAGTAGTATTTTGTTGGACATATCTTAGCTAGGACTTGAACCACAGGCACTATGTACTAGATTGCGGTGACTTATTATTCGATTCCGATTGCTTAAGTTAAACTAGGTATACATTTTCAATTCACCTCCGTTGACAGCAATTGTACGTTGAACATTGTTTGGACTTATTCCACACAAGGACTCTCTCTTCCTAAACCGCATGAACATTCATCACACAATAGAGCTTTCTTATTAGAAAGCGTGTCTACATAACTTACCATTCCTTCGAATGATCTGAGAAAAACACTATCTTTCACCTCCTGTATCGATGTGCTGCTATTGCTATGAAGAGGTGAATGCTCTTAACCTCACACAACCTCTGCCATTTCTGTCTGAACTATCTGCCATTAAGATTGTAACAGTAACAAGATTTTAATCGACACTGTATTTACATATGGCTTTATTAGTATGAGGGCTATTATTTTAAATACAACTACTACGCCGAGATATTGCTCATCATACTCATAAATCATGTAACATATCGTCCAAATGAATCAACTTCAACAAAAAGATGCGACAATAAAGTGTGTGGTTATTAAAAAGACCAACCCATTTAAATTACAACACACACACACACACACACATGTATTCGTATGTAGTAGTTGACTTTAGAAGGAAAGTAACACAGACTGATATTAAACGAATAGATTGGCATGCTGCAAATGAAAGCCTCTTTAATGTTTCCCTTCAGAGCAATCCACTAAGAGTTTCAAATTGACTCGTGAGAATTAATTTTAAGAGCAGTTGTCAGCCTCTACAGCAATGCAGCATTTAGTTACTTAAACGCAGCAGTTATTTATACCCTGGTGAGAGTTCTGGAAAGGATCTTAGGCCCCTTTAATGGGGTCTCAATAGCCACCGAGAAGATATTGAATACACTGATGGTATGAAGTTGGATTAATAAGTCTGTAACGTTTTGATTGAAATATTGGTCCTTCGAGCTTTGTATCAAGAGACTAGAGGATAGTTTGTTGTCTTATTAGATGAGAGTTCACGGTTCAAACCCCAGTTAAGACATTCCCAACCAGAAGAAATATGAAAAAATCTTTCTTGCTTACAATTTTTAAATTACCTCTGCCTCTCTGTCTCCAATATGAGCGTACAACGAACCGATTATAGAGTATGGGCTACAAAACAAATATAAAAAAAGGCAAAGGAAATGATGATGTTCCATACGCAGTTATGTTTATATTTACAACACCGAGTCCTAGCAGAGTTCAAAGCAGATAATTTGCCTTTATTTACAATACAATAATAAACAAATTACCGGATATTAAATATGCAATAAATGTGAAATGAGTACTAACACCGGTATTACACGCATAAATTCGAGAGCGTATTTCAGCACGTGTCAGTTATATTTTAAACGTTAAACAAGAACGTCCTAATCGTGTACAACCGGAGGCCGCTTTAAGGCATACGCGTGATAAGCCGTTACATTTGAATGTCTTACGGAGACCAAAATGAAATGCCCGTGCGTAATATAATTTCAAGAGAACGGTAACGAAAAGACCGCAACAACAACAAACAGCAACAAGAAAGTGTTGTCGATTGTGGAACCGTTATTGCCGAAAATACAAATGATTTTGCAGCATTCAACATTGCATGGCCTCAAATATATTGTCGATCAGCAATTGTATCCTGGTGAAAGAATTTTCTTTGCCTTGTCCTTTGTGGCAGTGGTTTTAATGTCAATATTTTTCATATCGAATGTGTATGCCAAATGGCGTTCAACACCGGTTATAGTGGGTATTAATCCGGATCCGAGTTTTATTGTAAACGAACCATTTCCCGCAGTTACGTTGTGTAATTTAAATCAGGCTTCTAAAGCCAGAGCACGTCGCTATAAGGAGTAAGTGCGGTTGGAAGTGGACTAAAGTGAACTAAAGTGACTAAAGATAATTTTTTTTTGTTGTTTTTGTAGAGATACAAGTGAATATACAATGTTACAGCTGTTGTGCAAACGGAGTTGACATGTCAATGGTCGATGCAATTAATTGGAATAATTTTGAAGATTTTATTGTGAATGTAAGTGAAAGTGTGGATAATAATTTGAAAAAATTAAAAAATAATTAAAGAATTCATTACGTAATAAGGAAAATAAAAAAATAAATTGGAAATATGTGCCACTGGCGAAATACTAAGATACAATACTCAAACAAAAGATGGCCAGAAGATAACATTTTTAAACCACATTCAACTAGAATACATATAGGACAACCATAACAGCCATTACAACCCTTCCAATCAGGATTAAAGTCACACCGAAAAATAATAGGTCGCGTTTGAACTATTAAAAACGTGTTAAATGAAGAGTTTTGAGTTAATTTTTTTTCAATTTGGAGGTTTTAGACAATATACCTTAACATAGTTAGCGGATAACAGTTTTACCCACTGAAATCAGAAGAAATTTTGTAATCGAATTTTGGATAACCCTTTTTGTATTTGAAAAATTTTAGTTCAGATTCGAAATCGGCGTCCTCAAAAAACCCCAAACATTGATTTTCATTCAAATTTGAAGAAATTTTGAAATTTAGGTAGCCATATTGGATCCGCCATTTTGGATTTGAAAAATGCTACTTCAGATTCGAAATTTGTAACCTCAAAAACCCCCGAAAGCTGATTTTCATGCAAATCTGAACAAATTTTGAAATTTAGGTAGCCATATTGAATCCGCCATTTTGATTTTTGAAAAATTTTATTTCAAATTTGAAATCAGCATCTTAAAAAATCCTCGTACTACGATTTTCATGTAAATCTGTTGAAAATTTAAGATTTTGGTCGCCATATCGGATCCGCCATTTTGATTTTTGAAAAATTTTACTTCAAATTCGAAATCAGCAACCTCAAAAACCCCTGACAGCTGATTTTTAGGTAAATCTTTAGAAATTTTAACATTTAGGTCGCCATATTGGATCCGCCATTTTGATTTTTGAAGAATTTTATTTCAGAATTGAAATCAGCATCTTCAAAAACCTTCGTACTACGATTTTCATGTAAATCTGTTGAAAATTTAAAATTTTGGCTGCCATATTGGATCAGCCATTTTGAATTTTGAAAAATTTGAAATCAGCAAACCCAAAAACCCCCGTATACCGATTTTTAGCCTTATTCGGTGATTGCTTATAACTTTTGCCAGAAAATGTAGTCATTTTACCCACAGTGCAATGGTGTGATGAATCAAACCATTAATGGGGACTACGGCATAACTGAAGAGTGAACTTCTGATCGCAGGGTTCCGACATATTGCTCCAAGGCAAACAATTAAAGAACTCAATTATTATTATTTTAGATATCCCAGCCCTGTGAGGAATGATTCGTCGGTGTATTAGGCCGCTATAGACTATAAATGTAGCGACACTCTTTAGGACCATTGTAACAGAACGAAGGCCTTTGCTGCGTCTTTAACATGCTAAGACCAACTTTATGTACAACGTAGGTAGAGTAAAGAACATTCCTGGTACAATACAGATCCTAAAAATATCTTTCAACTGTACATGGGTTTTAAGACCTGGCAATCAAACATTCAATGATCGCAGGCTCGAGGCAGTCAATGGGGATCCTGCGAAAAGGGCTATCCAGATCAGTTGCCTAAATCTTTTATCCACTTCACTGCCGTAGGCAACGGGCAGTAACATTGGGCTTAGCTTACATGCGAATTGATTTAAGCGATTACTATGTCCTCAACGCTAGTTGGTGGGTCTGAAAATGGCTTTACATAGTCCAGCCAAATACCTCATTCAGGGAAATGGTATCTTTTGCCAGCAGGAAGTGAGACAAAGATCACGTATCGCACAGACAAAACGGAAGGCAGCAAGAATTTAAAATTCCATAGACAACAATATCGAAAATGTCTGTTCGGACGCGAAGAGAAATTGGAATACTTCTCCTATTAACAATCGTCGCATTGCGAGCGGAATGCCAGGCTAGACAGCTGTTGGATCTTGCAAGTGCTTTGAACTATTATATGCACATGTTGGAGAAAGATGCTCGCATATGTGGTTTGAAGGATACCGTGTGTTGAAATGGTTTGCAAAATAAACGCAATCGCACGCATACGCCATGGAAGATTGCAGCATAATGTTGGCCAGTTGTTTCGATTTGAATTTCTATACGGACTTCTTTTCGGCACCCATTTCACATGAAGCTTTCTCATTGCCAATAAGTTGTTAAGAACAAAGCAGTGAGTATGCTGAGAAGAATATGGCTGTGGTTCACTTTATTTCACTGACAATACATTTCGTAGCACCAAACAAACGGAATTCATTGGCATGACAGACTTTTTGTGTAAGTAAATCACGTGGAAATGAAATCAAACCGCGAAATAATTTGAGAATGTTTTGTTACAGCCAGTGTTGGTGGTTTAATGGGCTTGTTTATGGGCTTTAGTTTCATCTCAATCGCTGAATTCATTTACTATGCCATCTTAAGGCCTTATCATGTAGTAAAGCGCCATGATCGCATTAAAGGTGGCAGTCGTGCAGATATTTCCTACCAGAACTCACGAAATCCTTCGTTACGTTTTGTAGATGGACCATCATATTATATGACCACTACAGATCCTTTGATTAAATCTTCCAAATTACAACAATTTCCACCGAGACAAATTGAACGCCGCAACAGTGATCATTTGGGGCAAATGATACAAAAACCAAATCGTAGACAGATAATCAATTAATATTACCGTTATGTTGTAAAGTTTTATTAAATTTAAATAATAATGTATTGTAAATGAAGATGACTTGTTATTTGCTTGTATTATAATATTATTGTGAGAAACGTGACTGAGAATGCCAGAGCTGTGCAATAACAGACTGTTGTACTATCAGTAGACTTTGGTATTCATTTGTATCAGTTTAGGGGAAGCGCGAATAACACGCCTAATATTGCCATTTCAATCCAAACTTTTATACCAGCTGTACCGGTATGAAGTGAGCGTATTTTTTTGTGGACATAAAACACTAATTTTTAAAGGGAAATTAAAAAAACATTGTTGCCTATACATTTTCTCCAAGCAGTTTGTGGATACAACGTCAATAGAAGAGCTATACAGCTAATGCGTACTCCCTCGATGAAAACAAATAGCACTCGGAAGGAGCCATGTCTGGTGAAAAGCCGTCTGGTGATATTAACCCACTTGACAAAAACAAAATACATGACTTCGTTTAAACAAAAACTTAAATTAACTGCATGAGTTTATCTTCCAATGTATCTGAAATAATGATTATAAACATGCAACAACAACTGATCAATAAGTTCGATCAAACATGTTCGTTCTTAATATATGGAAACTTCATATTGCATCATGTTCCTAAATATACATGCTGGTTTACTTATTACATTATAAACATAATCATAAGCTAAATGTATCTGTCTGTTAGCAACATGTTGACAAGATTAAGTATTAAACAGTTTCTGTGTAATCAAATGGTGTTTGATGTTGCTAACACATAAAAAAAGGTTTTACAGTGTTTCAAGTGACTTGAATTATTTCTCAAACCGTAAGCTACAATGTTTGAGCTGGGATTTGAACCAAGGGCCATCCTCCAATAAATAAACAGACTATCTATAGGGTGTGCCATTTGAAAGTTTAAATTTAAAAATTGCTGTAAAACAGAAATGGTTTGAAATTTTGCCAATTTTTTTTTGTTGTAAAGTAGAATTGTCCCGCTTGGAAATGGAATGTTAATTCATTCATATGGCTGCCACGGCCAGCCTCACAGTAGCTCATTCGATTGGTCCAATGTTCGCGTACTATATATGGCTCGTATCTTGTCAATTTCATCACGAATGTTGGCCTTCAAATACTCTATTGCCTCCGGTTTGTCGGCATAACGCTTTTCTTTAACCGCGCTTAACAGAGAATAGTTCAACGGTGTTAAATCACAGCTGCTTGGCGGTCAATTGACATCAATGTTTCGACTAATTAAGAGGCCATCAAACGTTTGACGCAATATATATCGATTGTGGCATGAGATGTATGGCATGTTGCACCATGTTGTTGAAATCAAACATGGTTTACATCAATGCCATGATGAGCGAGTACTAAAAGAAAAATCGGTTATCATGGTACGGTAGGTGTCTCCATTGACGGTAATGGTTACATACATACATAATACATAATTGGCCATTACAACCCTTCAGTCAGGATTACGGCCTAGCTTCTCACACCACTCATGTTGTGCGTGTTAATTTTATACATGAGTGGCTGAGGACCTACAGTTTAAAGTCGACTTCGAACGACAGATTTTTGGGGAAACTTTTCATGGCAATTTTTTGTTTACTCTCAGAGTTTTTGCCAGAAATCTGCTGAGAGGAAGCCGCTGAAGAAATATTCTTTTCATATTTCGTTTTTGATGTCTGACTGGAGATTCGAACCCTGGCCTTTCGTCTAATAAGCCATCACACTACCCACTAGACTACGGCGTAATGGTTACGCTGTCCTCATTTTCAAAGAAAATTGGTCCAATGTTGCCTTCGCTCCACAAGCCGCACTAAACAGACACTCGTAATGGATGTATTGGCTTCTGTAAGACCACATTTGGGTTTTCTGAGCCGCTAATACGACAATTTTGCTTATGAACGTAACACTCCACTATTTTACCACTGTGGATAATCGAATCTTTTGTTAATTTTTTCTTAAGACCAACACACAGGAGATGACTCCTACTTAAGCGGTACATTGTGTTGGATAGTGTGCGTACATGATTTTATTTTTGTCTCGATAATTGCTTTGTAATTCTCACTTTCTTTTTCTATTGCTCTTAACCCATATATAATTAATGCCAGTGATCAGACAATATCTAGTGGGAATTTAATCCGCCTTCGAGACTTGAAGTGTAGCACCATGACGGCTACTAGCTGACTAATGTGATGTAGGGATACAAAATTAAAATGTACGTATATTAGAGCATAT
>QOCX01007062.1:0-10566 GCA_005959815.1 Sarcophaga bullata
TATTATTTGTAAACAATAATGTTAAATGAAAAGGACCGGGTTGCCGTGGGGAATGGAAGACGGATTATTTCCAGCTAGTCCCCCCGCTACCACCGCCCGGTGGAAACGAGGCACTCTGGACTAATCATGTACATATAGTCTGTATCGGTGACTATTTCTTATATCTTCCAAAAATGGCCACTTGATCTTTCTAGCAGGAATTTTCTTCATCAGGATTTTGTCGAAAAGTCGACTTTTATGTTAAACAATTGAAATAGTCTCGACTCACACAAACGTCTATCCTCCACTCCACGCCCTAGTCCACCTACCCACCAGCACCGTATATATAGAACAGCACACGCTCACATATCCATGTCGAGCTCATAACGTCCCCCCTAGCACGCCTGCGTGCGTACCTACTTTCTTATCCCTGCTCCAAACAATAGACCACCAGGATCTTCCTAGGGAGACATTTTCACTAGGAATCTTTCGGTCGCGAGAAATCGATCTTTTTAAAAATGAAATAATCATCAAGCACTCACAAAATCCCCGATCCGCCTGGATCAAGCGCTATGCACTCAAAGACCAGCACCGGACAGCCCCCCCGCAGCCGTGTCTGAGACCAGCGACACACCTCCCTGGACCTATACATGTATAGACTTCCTGTATCTGAGAGTCGCCGTACTATTCTTATATTCTTCCAAAATGGCCACGTGATCTTCCTTAGAGAATTTTTCAATAACCACAAGCCTATTGATAGTCTCAAACAGCAACTTCTTTGCACAATGTCACCCCATCATCATCATGTAGTGACTGGGGAGTTTCGCGCTTCCTACTAGATCACTAAGAAAACGCCGCGCCCTTCTGGAACTTCTCCTCTCAGAGTCATGGACAGTGCCGGTACGCCGCTAGACCTCCAGGTACCTACCTGCCCTAGAGACATCGCGTAACTCTACGAGCGAAGCTGACCCGTGGGTGCTTCAAATTGATACATCGCTCTAAACCTCTCAAACCAGACAGTGCTCTGTTAAGGGCAAATTTTGCTCTGTTAAGAGAAAATTTTGCGCTGTTAACGCTAAATGTGGAGCTGCTAAAATTTGTGGATTGAGTCTTGGATTTTTAAATTCGAATTTATCTTCACACACATTGGTTGTTTGACGATGAAATCTGGTAATAAAAGTGAATGCAACCATTTGAAGGTTTTATACGCTTCAAAGAGAGAGAGAGAGAGAGTGAGAGAAAGAGAGATCTTTCTAAAACGAGATTTATCCAGGCGGGATCGTCATCTAACAAATCGAGTGGTGACTTCACAACAAGCAGTTTGGAGGCTTAGTACTCTTCTAAGAGAGAGGGAAAGAGAGAGATCATCCTGTGCTGTATGTGTGGACAGAGAGAGCGAGAGTATTCAGAACCCATGGGGAAACTCCTGGATATCTTCAAAAGTTGAGGCCATCGCTAGGTTGTCATACTGATAATGGATTGTAAATTTGCCACCATTTGTCGCAGTAACATGGGGGGAACTCCGTTCGAGCATCGAATCTCCGGACTAATGTACTTGGTCTAAAAGGTCATCTATCTAGAGTGATGTGAATTTTAGCTCACAAAGTCAGCAGGCTGTGTCGTAACATTTTTATTTTAAATAAATAACGATTTATCTGAGAGTGTTTGCGATTATTTGCGTAGAAATTAAATTCTTGAGAATCATTGCTTCAATTTATCCTCGGTTTCTTTATAAATTTTTCTTTTTTTAATCATTTTTTCTAACAAATTTTTTTTCTTTATCTTTTCAGGTAAGTTTCCATTTTCATGAATATGAAAGAAGATATAAAATTAACGCCGTAAGTTAATTGAAAAAATATTAAAAATAATTAAAACCATCCCCCACTATACTTAATGGTTTCCCACTTAAGTTTCTAATAACAGAAATGTTTTCCTATTTTTTAAAACCTTTATTTCGATTGATTTTCGTTAAGAATGACAATTAAAATCCTTTTTTCCTATTAATTTATATCTTTACACGCACGCATACATGCATTGTATGTCTGTATATATATATGTGTGTGTCTGCCTATGTTCGCATAATACCATTAATATTTAATGGCCGCCTCTTGTTTTTTAATTTTTGTTTTTCTATATTTAACGGTTGTTATTCTCTCTGTTTTGATGGTTCTCTACCATTTGAATGCGTTAAATAGTATGCCTGTGGCATTGTATTCGTTTCATGAAAACAAAAGCGTGTTTATGTTCGTAAATCATTTCGATTAAAATTAATTTCAATTTAATTTGTGTTCAAAAGTCCATTTTAAAATTATAAATTAAAGACAGAAATAAAACAACAACACACACAAATTTTAAAAATTAACATTTAATCAAAGGCCATGACAATAATAAGAAAAACATCCTATTGGGAAATTTATTTATTTGGTGCGTTTTGAGGCCTGTACACACAAAGGGGAAAATGTCCCAAATGAATTCGAATTGGCGGTTATTGATAAAAATAAAATTAAAGGGAAAAAATAAAATTTTGCAAAAGGTACTTTTTCTAGCCCCATATTAAATAAATCTATGATTTTAAAGTTCTGTAGAATATTAGTACTTTATAAAAGAGACTTTTAAAAAAGTACCTTTCTAAATTTAGGCTTGGGAAAGTACTTTCTGATAGGTATATTCAAAAAGTACCGTTCAAAAAATACTTTTCAAAGAGCACCTTTAAAATACTACTTTTTAAAAAGTACCTTTAAAACAGTACTCTTCTAAGAGTACCTTTAAAATAGTACTTTTTTAAGAGTACCTTTAAAATAGTACTTTTCAAAAAGTACCGTTCAAAAAAATACTTTTCAAAATAGTACTTTTCAAATAGTACCATTCAAAAATTGCCATTCAAAAAATACCTTTTAAAAAAGTACTATACCAAACGACACTTTTAAAAAAGTACTTTTCAAAAAATAGTTTTCATAAAGTAATTTAAGTACTTAAGTTAAGTAATGTAGTGGACCATCCTTGAAACGACAGGTCCCACTTGGGACAGCATTTAGAACCATTGTGATACGACAAGCAACATGCAACGCGCTGATGAAACATACCCTTGAGGGTACCAACCAAAGTTCAAAAAAATTTTCCTACTTCAGTAATCTTTATATTTGAGAGCACAGTAAAGGATATCAGAAGAACTAAAAGGTCAAAAACTTCCGTGGTTTCATGCCAACGATATGATATGAAAGGCAGTCTTGTCCTCCTCCCTCTTAGACCAACAGCCACTTCAGAATTCATTTGTAAGAATGCAATCGCTTTGTCATGTTTACCAAAAGGACAGTGAACATGCGATTCAGAAAGAAGAGTATTGGTCGTGTACCTGTCCCTACGAGTCCAGCTTAAGTCGGCAATATTACACGTACACTCTTGCTGCCAATGAGATTGAGTCTCCTTATAAAACGAATGGATAATATCGAATTTCACGGCGGCAATCGGAATATCTATGCCCTGCAACAGGTTGGATATTATCAGAACCAATATTGGAGTTACCACTCAATTATCTGAAATTTTCTTCGCATTCTTGGACAAGACCGACACTTAAAATATGTTCGTTAGGAATTTAATCGCACTCTGTTCGAGTAAAACCAGAATTTTTTTCAGGGAAAATCCGGCCCATTTAACAAAATGGTACTTAAAAAAGTACCAATACAAAAGGGTAAAAAATAGTACTTCAAAAATATATCTTAGGCTTGTAATATTCGTTTGGGGCAATAATTTAATAGCTCTTTACAAATAAAAAAAATTAAAAACCTTTTCTGAAGTTGTTTTTTTCCCTTTTTCCACTTTTTATGTAATCCTTAAAGGGTTAAATTTCTCAATTCATTGCGTATTTCTCTTTTATAATATCTTTGGCACTAACGACCATCATTATCATCATCATCCGCAGCACATGTGGCCAAGAATATGTATAAAATTCACAACCATGCCAAAGGGGTCAATGAACTTTTCTTTTCTTTTCCTTTTTTTTCTTTTCTTAAATGAAAACAAAATAAAATTTATTTTCTTGTTTTATTTTTTTTTTTTTCATTTTTTTAATACAATTTGAATTTTCTTTTGCCGTTTTATTGCCAACCGTTTGTTTAATTTTAAAAGAAAAGAAAATTCCTGTTTTACATTTGTAAACTTTTTAGATTCGCACTTCTTTTAGTTTTTCTTTTTCTATCATTTTACATTACACACACGCACACAAACCTGTAAAAGTGTATGTGAGAACCAGTAAGAAAAAGTATTTGATGTGAGTTTTTTGTTGTTTTTGTATTTCTTAAAGAATTTTAGTTTCTTTGCTTTGATTACACTGGGTTTGTAATACAGTGTGTGTGGTATTGTATATGTATTAGTGAGAGGAGAAATAATGAAACAACAAATTATGTTATTTAATAAAATAACAACAACAACAACAACAACAACAGATGAAGAAGAACATGGCAGTTGATGACACTTGTTATGGCATATAAAAACCTCTTTCTCTTGCTTTGAAATGGAATATAATACAATACAATACATGTAAGATTACACACACTACAACAAATATATCACAATGCATGTAATGTGTGCTAATAAATAACACCTGCTTAACGGTAAAATATAATTCAACCATTGTTCGGAGTGTAAAATATTGTAGAATATTACATACGCAAGTAAATAGTATTTCGTTTCAATATTGGATGTTTGAAAAAGTAGGAACTCTGGTAATAAATATTAAGTGCATTTGGCAACACTACTGCTAGTTTTAAGGCTGTTGTCGTCGTTTTTCTAACAAATGGCAACGAAAGTATCATTCGAAAACAAATAACAAAATTTTACTCGATCGTGATACATTCACTCGATGTTTACAATGCAAGTTACACTATTTGCAATGAATCCGCAGTTCAATGCCTGGATCAGACATCTCCAACAACAACGAAATATAAAAAAAAAATTTCTTTTAATTTAAATTTCTTTCGGCAACTTCTTCTCAACAGTCTTCTGGTAAGAACTCTTGAGAGTAAACAAAATTGTCATGAAAAGCTGTTGTTCGGAGTCCTGTCAACTGGGTGCGTTGGATGGTCTAGGTTGTAATCCTGAATAAAGGATTGTCTTGCCCTATTAAGTAAGTAAGTAAGATTCACTGCTAAAACGGAACGAAACTGAAGGATTTCTGAAGGGAATGATTATTACAAGCGATAAAAAATGACTCAACTACGACAGAAACTTATGAAAAAGATCATGGACACGAAGTGAAGCTGCGCAGACAATGGCAAAGCCAGGATTATCACCGAAAAAGGTAATAATGTGTTTTTTAGGCTTTCACAACCTGGCCAAATTATTGATTCTGACCTCTACTTTAACAATTAATAGAATTGAAGCGTACCGAATTGATCAACAGAGAAGATGTTGTTAACCTGTTGTCATCAGGACAATGCCAATCAACATATTTGTTTCATAGTCCGACAAAAATTAAGAAAGCTTGGCTTAGAAATTCTAATACGTACACCACATAGGCGCGACCTTGTATCTTCAGATTATTTATTGTACACTTTCTATAGGGGCTCTCAAAACGCTATTGGATCCGTTTTTCGTTTAGAATAGTCAGAAGTGCCCACTGTTTTAAAAAGATAGGACTTTAGTAATCAAAATGGTCTACATTTGATGCAGTACAGCCTGTTTTTGCTATAAGAAAAAGGCACAATTTTTTCAAACAACTAATATAAGCATGATACAACAGTATAACAGTTTTACTTTTATACTCTGTTCAAAGAGTGCGAAAAGAGAGAGAGAGAGAGTGAGATTTTTATTGAAATAAATTAAAAGAGGACAAACAGGGGACAATATTATACTTAAGTAAAGCATGTTTTACTGCTATAAGTATATATGTGTGTGTAGATTGTATATCTATTTACTCTTTATGGCTTTATTATTATAAATTTTATTTACTCTCTCTGTCTCTCCCTCCTCACTCTCTTTTTGATGTAAGTTTTTAATAACGGTGTCACAATAACTCTTAATATGTAATGAGTTTATATAAGTAAGTGCAAATGTGTCGCGTCTATTTGATAGCGTAATACATAGAGAAAAAAGAATTTTTTTTTTTTATTCAAACAAAAGAGCATTTTATTGTTATTGAGAGGAATTGAATAATTTTTTCTCTCTCTCTCTCTCAAATAACTTATCTAGTGCGAAAAGCATACTTTAAGGCAAGTAATTAATTGTTAAATATTAAAAGAAATGCGGAAATTATTAGAGCACTAAAGGGTTCCTTTTTTTTTAAACTCAATGACTTTTTCACATTCGCTTTTGGGTTCTCTAAGGTTTTCATGTACGATAAATACAGCTCAGTGCCATCCCTAGACCATAAGACGCACCAAACTATGACTTTTTCAGTTTGCAATGGCTTTTTCACAATAAAGTCTGGGTTCTCTGAGCTCTATAATCGATAAATACGGTACAGTATTCCCTCCAGAATCCAATGCGCCAGAAACTTATCACATTTACCGAATGCAATGGCTTTTTTACAGCGACTTCTGGATTCTTTTAACCCAAAATGCTGTATTTTTGCTTATAGACGTAACCATCAAGTGAGAAATGATCATAAGCATTGAAAACCCTTTGTTGGTGGCATAGCTAATGGTTAGCCAGCTTTATTTCCTACATTAGTAAGTGTTTATATGGAAGGAGATGCAAAGATTAAGTCCTAAGGTATGCCCAATATTGAAAAATTCACTAACAGATACGATTATAACAATCATAAATGCCCTCTAATGATCAGAACGTGGCCACGTTTACGTCAAAACTTTTATAGTCGGTTTCAACTACTTCAACGCATACTGCGATTGTTATTCGTAAATAACTGAACTTCAGGTGGTTAACAGCTTTTGAGTCTTGCCAGGACTGTGGTACTGAAACCTCTAAATACATAACTTGTTACTGTAGAGTCCATTAGTTTATAAAATCTTGATTCTATTCCAGGTAAATTCCATGATTTCCCGTTTTCTTCCACTTTGTTGTGGTGTTAACATCATTTTTTTTTTTTTCATAATTCCCAAAAGTTTATCCAGGATAATGTTAATTTTTATGGCTGACATGCAAATTCAGTTTTGCTTAAAAAAAAAAAAAACATTAAAGAGAGCGAACTTAATAGCAGCAACTGAAAGAGAGCAATTTTTCGTATGTACGTCATACGTTAATTATGGATTAATAGCGGAAAACAAGGTACGTGATGCGTATACGAAGGTGCCAGCGTCTTACGTGGGTTTCCGATTTTTTTCCGTTCATGTTCTATACCTTCTCTCTCTCCCGGCTCCTCTCGCTGTCTTTCTCATGATACAATGGCCGAGGGAGAGTATAATGAAAATACAAGATTTTGGCGCATAAAAGAGACAGGCATAGAAGACGAGAGCAGCGAAGAATTGTGACCGCTTGATGGGTGTGTTGTCATAGGTGTGCAAAGATGAATGTGGAGATATTTACGATTAACCAAGCCTGTTTATATGGCCAGATGTTGTGGTTTATATGGTACGTGCCGGTTTAACTTTATCATTTAAATTTCGCAAGAGTGCTGTAACCAAAATGTTTGGTTCTCATAGATCCTCATAAGATATGACTCAAAAGCAAAGACCACGACAATACGCTGAAATAGTAATGAGATTGTGTAACGGGGTTAGGTTTGGAAGCGTAGGATTGTGGTGGTGATCTCAAACCTTATCAGGATTATTAGAGAAATCTTTGGCAACCTGGGTGAGGTTTCTCTGGTGTTTAATATTTCCTCTCTATGTGCTGTCACGTCTCTCCCTCTCTGTCGTCGTCTCGGGGTCGCTCGGGTGCGTCTCTCCGGGTCCTCTTCTCGCGGGCTTTATGAGGTCCTCGAAACAGACTGTGGGTTTGTCTGTGTGTCAGTTCTGATACAGAGCGCTGTTTTCCGGTGTTTGTAAATTAATTGAAAACACTACGACATTTTTAAACGGTAATACACGACCAAATAAATCCCTACATGTACTGCCAGAATACTCTAGGAACCGAAGAAAATCTGATGATTATAAAATCAAGGATTTCGTGTCTACGTAGAATGGCACCACAAACACATTCAACATCCACCACCTGTGGTGTAGGACAGAGTAAAATCGTAGTCTATGCGAGAGCACAGTCAAGGAAACACAAAAAAAATTCTCTCGTTTTTGTAGTAAAATTTTCTCCATATTAACACACATTGATTTTTTTTGTTTTTCTCCAGCGTATACACATTAAACATATACACACACACGCATACACTTATACGTACATACCTATGCTCAAATACAGTTTTCATTGCATAGACGAAAGCTAAACATCAAATGCTTTTTTATACGAGAAATGCTTCGTGTTTTTTGTATTTCTTACTCATTTTTATTGTTCGTATATAAGAGAGAGATAGAGAGAGAACAATTCTTGCTGTTTCTGTGTATTTGTGTATATTTTAAATGGCTTTTCTACCACACCGAGTACCACCGAGTTATTTTTGTTTGTTTCCAGGTGTTCCTTTTTGGCTTTGAGTCAGTCAGTAAATGCGTTTTTCTTAAAGAGCAAAAGATTCATACGCACTGTTTGACTCTGTTGAAAAAGAAAAGACCAAAAAAAAAACGTAGACATAACGGTAAAACAAATAGAAAAATTCAGAAAATTATAAATTGTTTAAAGGGCGGCACCGAAAAAAAACAAAAGTTATTGAAATGAAACAAACAAATTGAATGAAAATTATAAAGAAAAATAATAAAAAAAAAATAATTTAAATTCTAAATAAAAAAATAATAAAAAAAAGTAGTGTGTTATAATGTATAAAAAATCTTGAAGAAATTTTTGCTTTTAACTGTAAAAAGAAAAGAAAAATTCCTAGAAAAACCTTAAAATTCTGTATCCGATAAAGAAAAAAAGTACCAAAAATAAAAGAGAAAAATTGGATCAAAAATGTTTTAATTTGCTTATACATAGATACATATGTATGCGTATGGTTGTATTATGTATTTGTACATGTGTGTGTGTGTGTGTGGTTTTTTGTGTGCTGAATGATTCATAATTCTTCAGAGTTTTGGAATTTTATACATTAAATTACTGTGTACACACACAAAATTGTTCCCGTTGCTTTTTTTTTCTACTCTTGAATAATAACAATTACCCTCTCATCCATCCTCTCAGCTCTTATCAAATAGTTGTTGTAATTGCTGTTTACGGTTCCCTATGCTTATTTTTTTCTGTTTTTTGTATTGTTTTTTATGCTCCCCCACTCTTTTTTTTTACACTTAAACAGCAGCAACAACATCATCAGCACCTCATTAAACAGAATGAAAAAAAAAAACAAAAACAACAAAAGTACCGTATAAATGAAATAATTCTCCAAAAACAAAAAATAAAAATCTTTACATCCACACATATGTACTTGTTTGTGCATTGAAAATTCTTTCAAAAAAAAAAAAAAAAAACAAACAAAGAATAATAATAACAACAATAGCTTTACTAATAATAATAATAAGAGCAATAGTGTTTTTTATTTTAATCTCTTTAGCTAAAACCTATATGTACACATACATATCCATACATATCCATATATATGGTATATATGCACTAAGAGAACTAATAAGTGCAACTGTATTGTATATTCGGTACCGTGTTTGTTTATGCTTAACGTTTAATGTAAACCATTGTGTATTAAAATAAGAATACAATAAAAAATAAAAGAAAAAAATCGTTAAATAAATAATAATTAATAATTATGGAAATAAAATGGAAAACTAAGAAAAATTAAAAAATAGAGAATGTTTCTTTCAAATAAAAGTAAAATCCCATTTAAAATGGCTTGAAAAATGCCTTTGAATGAAGAATGCCGCCTTTGAAAATGTTTGCTTATCTTACCTTTGAAAATGGCAAAGTTCCGTTGTAGGGCAAGTGGTGAAAGTTTAAGAACAAAAAAATAAAATAAAAACTGAAAAATTTTTTAATTTTATTAGAAGAATAAATTATTATTAGGAATAAATCCTCTATCAAGATTTCCTATTTCCATCTTTTTTGCAATTATCGGATTCCTTAAGAAAGTCATTCCCATCTTCCATTTCTCATTTTTTGAGATAATTTTTGATACCTTTGAAGCATCAAAAGGGCCAAGCTGATGAGATAAAACTGCACATTCTCTGTTTTAAACGTGCCTGTAATATATGGCCCAGTGTTATCATGATGGGAAAATTATTTCCCCATGTTAGATGACATATTTTGGGCCAATTTTTTCGGCCAATTCTCGCTTCAAACGAATTGTTGTCTGCACAATTATCCCCCGCGCTAGTTTGGTCTGATTCTGCAGCTCTGAATGATCGGGATCCACTAAATATAATACCTTTTCTTGGCACAATCGATATTTGCTTGACAATTGACTTTACTTGTTGCCGCTCTTTACAGATGAGGTTCTTAAGCCTGGAATTGTCGTAATGTATTATTTTTCATTGCCCGTGTAAATCTCTAAGAAATGCTTTATTTTTAACGTTCAAACAGGCTTTTCAGACATGCAAATCTTGACCAAGGCTGTGCAAGCTTCTATCTTATGGCTCTGATTCCATT
>QOCX01007063.1:0-10565 GCA_005959815.1 Sarcophaga bullata
TCCAGACTAAAATGCGCACTAATATATATTTTGAGTAGGTACGTCAGGAGACATAGGCTGGAAGCCAAGATATCCTGAATGGAAATGTACGCAATACCTACCTCGCACACCATACTAACAAACAAAGTACAGAAAACGTAATTCGATTAGTTATTCACGATAATCAGGAAATTTAATCAGACACAGTTGCCCACATTAATAAATATCTCATAAACATATGTCGTCAACATATATATAACATTATGATTTTACACCTCATATAACTGCACAGAAACCCAATACATTCTAACTCCCATTTCAATAGCGCATATACAAAAAGGAAACAGCAGTAATAAAACTATCCGCATTGGTACAAACCACATAAATAAATGGTCATGTCAGATTCTACCAGTAGCAAGCAAACTGGAACAAACATTTTATGAAAGAAGAGTACATAGTACGAATGCCACAATCACCACCTATAATCAAAAACCAACATCAATAGCGAAAGTATGAAGAAGGTCGCATATATAAGCAGCCTTGATGAAAACTCGCGCGAGGATATAAAAAAGATATACTAGGATCCATATCACTAAAAGATAGACGGACTGCAGAAATTTAGGACTACAAGTATCCATTGCTGGCATAAGCTTAATCAGAGCTATCGCAGGTATACACGAGCTCAGAACAGCGTTGCGACATACACACACACAACACAGGCTATCAATTAAGAACGGCCAGTCTTGTAGACACACCAAAAAGAATGGTATTTGATCAACTTGCTTAATTCCGTCAGTGCGTCACTTTATGCAAGGTTTTGACAGATGTTGGTGAAGAAATCTGAGATGAACTTGCCAGCTACTGAAGCCGCACTGCTATTCAAAGGAGAACCAATTCAGACTGGTTCAATGTTGACGAGAGAGAGTACCACGTCTTCAGTCGTATACACAACACACACATTATAACAGAGGCTTAAAAACCCCTGTCAGTTGGCCATAACGCAGGGTCTCCCCTTTTCACCAGACAGAGGACACTGAGGTTCCAAAAATATATCTTTTGGGCAATACTTTCCTCTAAGCCATATTTTTGCAAACTAAGCTGGTGCATGTGCCCTCAACTCATTACAATGTGTCTTAAACAATTCAGCCGGGAAGGCCATCATGACCTGCCGCTTTATTGTTTTAGTCGCAGAATAGTGGACTTTGACCTCTTCATAGCTAGGCGGCGGAAATAATCCACGCCGTCATCGTCGATCGTTACGAACATCTCTCTAAGCGTATTGGTATCGTCATCCTGCTTTGTAGCAGAGTAGAAAAATGTTTCCTCCACAACCTCAGAACCCCCTGCGGATCTGTAACCTGGTGTTCCATTCTATTCCTTGCAGGAGGACGCTCGGGTTTATAACCCTCGTTACGACGCTTAACCTTTTGATAAAACTTTCAGCGTCCATTCCTACATCTGTACATCTCGACTTCCTCACGCTCACGCCTTTCCTGCTCGCCTCTTGCTTGCGTCTGAAAAGGCGTCTCTCCTCCCCGCTTCTCCTCCTCTCTATTGGTTCTCCGACAATGGCTCCCGCCGTAGCGCAGACTGCAACGTTTTCTTGTATGCCGCCCGTTTGGCTGCGCTGCCTCCGCGACGCTCCCTCATCGACCAATCTGATTCCGTGTGGGGTGGGCGCCTATCGAAACCAACGGACTGTTTCCGCAGTAGTGCTGGGCAAGGAGTGAGGAAAAAAAGATGTTGGCCACAGTCCACATGTCGCTGAGATTGAGATAGGGGAAACGACGGAAATTTAATCCTGAGAGAGTTGAAGCCGGGAAAGAGAACCGCTCAGCTGTCCTTTGGTGATCGCGAGCTGTTTTAAGCTCAGCTTTCAAGCGAGTGTACTAGCTTAGAGCGCGCAGACCTTGAGGCGCTAATGCATCACTCGGAACTTAGCTGCGACAAGCGTAGTGGTCCGAGTCGACCATGTTTGGACTCTAAGTGTGCGCAACATATAGTAACTGGAAACGTGCCTTCCGGTCAATCACAATATGATCGATTGGCTTGGATGTTAATCGATCACGGGGACATCCAAAGTGCGCTTTTGTGGATTCGAAGAATGCTGAAACCTGGTGCTACATATCTACCATCGTTACCACCGGCCGGCGAAATCGATCACGCCTCATACCATGGAGGGCTAGTGTTCGCCTCGGAGCTGAACTGTCCGACAGTGGGGGCCAAAGAATACCTTCCCGCCCCGACCTGTCGCCTAGAAATCTGCCGAGCGGACGATTTTGGCGTCATGGGGGGCGGCACTTATCATATAGCGTCTCCGATTTAGCATAGAAGGCATCCCTTAAACACACATTCGTCCTTTTCTTTCCGTCGGAGCGTGAGCCACAAATTAGGCTAGACTGTGTTGTAAGAAATTTTGCCCTTAATGCGGATCTTGTGGCATATTCTTCGCTTCACAGTGTGAACCCAGAGAGCAAAGAATTGGCGAAGTCTCGAATCCGCATCCGAATTCGTGCTTATCAACATGGCAGCTGTAATACACATCGCAGTATGCTAGCCTTTTGCATCCTTGTCCTATCCATCGCATTTCCTGTATGGCAACTATGTCCGTCTTACATTTCATGAGGGCATCCGCCAACTGGACGGAAACGCTTACCCTGTGAAGGGTGCGGACGTTCCACGTGTCTATTCTTAAATCGTAGTCTTTTAAACGTTTGCCGTGGTCATCAACTTTTAGGGGGATCCTTTTAGAGGCTTGTATTTCGGTCTTCACTGGATAAAAGATTTTTACGTGGTGGGTTCCAAGCCCTACGCACAACCCATATTTAACGTCCAGGGGATTGGACTTCGCTGCACGCATTAGTTAACATCTAGCGGGTGCTAGAATGCCATCCAGGAGGGGCCACGAGGAGGCTGCGTGTCAACTTGAATACAGCAAGACAAGTATCGCCCTGGTGGTCGCCACGTTTACCACAGTCAGAAACTTTACCTTGTTTGCATGCAAACCATCCAAACTATATGTCAGTCTTTTCAATGTTCCCCACCAAGAAGCTCAGTACAGTCTCAGTGCATCTGCCATTAGTGTAAACGTGTTGGGGACTACTGGTTGTCCAGTATACTTTCCAATATTTTCAAAATGAATGAATAAAAGATTTGAAATCATTCGGCGGGGAGACGGTTGGTCTAACAGTTTTTGGGGTAAAAATTACCCTCGCTTCTTTCCACTTAACAACGACAGTTATGATAGATTTCTTGGAGCAATGAAATGACTAGATCACGCTTTCTTAAAGAGCAGCGTGTATAATGCCACCATTACCTGGTGGCATATCTGCGCTCAAATTACTCATTTGAGTACGCATAGAGGCCCGTTGTAATACTGCAGGTAAGCGCAGTCCATGTATTGACCGAATTTCACCAAACTCGTCAAAGAAGTTGTCAACGCAGAGCTGCACACTAAATCATGACTTTCTTATGCTGGAAACCAGCCTGAATGTTTTATATATGACAAGGAATGGAGAACCAAATAACATCAATCTGCACCTCGCAAGAGATGGGTATTGCCAAAGAACGTGGACAACAGTTTCCTCCTCTTCAGCAAACCCACAACTTCGACAAAATTCGTTTGATCGGAGCTAAGGTTTTTCCATGTATCTTCCCATATCGCAATTATCTGTCAGCATAGCTACTATGATTGAGATGATATTGCGATGAAGTTTGAGTAGTTGATTGGTACGCTTCCTATCCGTGGGCTTCCATGTGGGCCAACTGAGTCAGGCAATGGAGCAACATTCATTATGGCCACTTTAAACTAGGTAAGTGGTAAACGAAGCGGTAAACGGTTGAAGAAGCCACGATCTAGTAAGTAGTGTGTTGGCTTATTAGACGAAAGGCCAGGTTCAAATCCTCGCTCAGAAATCAAAAACCAAATATGAAAAAATATTTCTCCGGCGACTTCCTCTCAGCAGATTTCTGGCAAAACCCCTGAGAATATATAAAATTGCCATGAAAAGTGGCAAAAGTTCGGAGTCGACTTTACACTCATGTGTAAAATTAACACACACAACATAAGTGGTGTGAGAAGCTAGGCCGTAATCCTGACTGAAGGGTTGTAATGGATTGTGTATATGTATGTGAGTGCTAAACGATTGGTGATCGTTCCGGAAGGAGTGTACCTGCTCTGGCGGGCTTATCGGCCTTACAGTTGCTTGAAATGTCTCTGTTCACACGGAACCTGACAAGTGACGCACTAAAGCCGTTATGATCGAAAGTTTTTATGTTGGATTTTTTCATTAATCAAAAAAAGAGAAAGCAAGAGCTTGGAAAATTTTCTATTTATATATTTTTATGTACACGAAGTACACTTAAAGTACACTTGACTTTCAAATTAATAATGTCTGTACATTTCCAACTGAAATTTCTCTAAATGTTAAGTAAATTCTGTATCAAGAAAAACATGGTAGATCATGATTGTGCGTATATTCTTTTTATTTTAACAACAATATCATTTATAACAGCATAAGTCACAGCAACAAAAAAGTGAATTGAAAAAAACATGTAAAATTGGGAATTCATAAATAGATAATGAAAAGTATGATGACAGATATGTACAGTCGACGAAATAATGATAAGTGTAATGCGTCGCCATGTCACATATTTAATGCGGCCCTATTTATTAACCGTTGGACCACCTCTATGTAACGCGTCATATACATATTTAACATTAGACCTATGTAGGCCGATATACCATATGTATAAATTTCAAATACAGAAGTTAAGAGACATGAATTCTGTTTACCCGCTAGCTCTACACTAAGTTTCGTTGGTTCTCAACCCGATTTGACGCATTAGCATATAACACACTCTACATGTCACCAGAGTGTGCAAAAATAAAAGAATAATATACAAAAGAAAATAGTATTTTAACAAATAAACGAAGGCGAGATGAATATGCCAACGTAGGGTACACTTTTCCCATCCCTTGATCATCTGAACACCAATGACAGACATAATACCCATAGTTTTAGATCTGTCCCATAAAGAAAATACAAAGGCTAATTATATGCACACATCTCGGTCAAGGACATTCTTCCCCATTAAATAATTTAGTGTTTCATATTCATTCAAATAAAATCATTGAATATAAACAAACAGTTTATTATAAGAAAATAAAAAAAAATTAACATTATATTAACCATATAACATCTTTACTAGGCAAGTGTAAAGAGCAAACTAAAGTTACTAATTCTTAAATTCAAATGCATTATGATTGAGAAAATAGAACATAAGAAAATAATAAATTCGGACAGGGGAACAAAACGAAATCGGACCGACTATATTATATTACTGAATGAAATAGTAAAATTTAAAGAGAGAAATATGAATGAAATCTTTTATAATCATCACTTACAGATCTTGGTTATCCACAGCAATTGAGATGATGGGCCCAGCAATCAATGTGTGTTGTTGTTGTTATCTAAATTCTGTTTATAGGAATGATTAGTAAATTTCGTTCAATATATCCCTTACAAATGAAAAGATTTAACAAAATATACTTAAAAATACACTTAAAGAAAAAATGTTAGTAAAGAATGAGAATTTAATAAAAATTTATATTTAATGTAAATAATTATCAAAATAGGTTAGAAAATTCAAAAAGAGATTAAAAATAAAAGTAATTCATTATATAGATATTTGATAATACATATTTGATTAATATTTTAGGTTATAATTTATTTTAAGGTTAAATAAAATCATTTAGAATATACATATAATAATTATACAAATATAAGGTTATATAGCAATAATTTTAATTCAATCATTTTTAGGTATTAATTTTAAATAGGTTATAGTTTTTTAGTGATTTATGATTTGAACATTTTGGTTTTAAGTTATGTTTGAAGACAAAAGATAGTGAACTTTAATACAATTTAAATACGAATTAAAATATGATTATAAAGATTTAAATAAAATTTAGATTTAGGAAATTCAGAATTTGAATTTAAATCATTCTTTTAAAATATAATAAAATTTAGTTGGTACTTATATAAATACAATATAAAGAGAACAAGGTAACGCGATTAATTAGAAACCCATGTGCTTCTGGAATCTTCTTAGAACGGTCAAGTTGAGTCCAGTTATGTTTGGCCTATGGTTTGTGGAATACTTAAACCATAAATTTTCCCAGTATAGATGATCTGATGAATGTTTTAGGGTGAACCAAATTACTCCTAGAGGTTTTCTAATTTCTTTCACTATTTTACTTTTTCACTTTTTTTTAAAAAAATTATAAAATATTAACTATTTTTATTTACAAGACTTCTTCATTTTTGACTTTTTCACTCTATGAGTTCTCTTTCGTAATTGATCTTGCTAACTCAAATCATAATCTAGCAAGCTTACATTTTTACACCAATTCCAATGTTAAATATCATTGCAATGGAATATGCATCCAGATATACATGATAGAGAAGGACAGATATATGTCAATTATCACCCGATAATCACTGATCTTGTTATAATTGTTATAAATAACGACACAAGACAAAAGTCTATCATGATATAAAAAAAATACGTGATGATACAAGTAAAGATTAAAGTAAGCAACAAAAGTTGTGCAATAAAAAAAACAAGTTAATATTACATAGAAGAAAATAAAATATTGTTTTCATAAGATCGTAACAGTATGAATCAATTTGGTAGTTAACTGTCACCCAAATACACGTCGATAGTGAGAGGTATATGCATCAAGTTTGAGTAGTCAACTGTAACTAATTTTCTATTCAATATTTACATCAACTGTAATTTAGGAACATCATCAGTGTGAACAGATTGGATATGTGTTTCATAGTATAAAAAATTCAAACGTTATGGGCTGGTTAATCAAGCGTAATAAACTTAAAAATGTAAATACAGCATATAATACCAAGTGTTAAACTACATATTCATACATATTACATACATATGTATATTATTTAAAAAACAAAGTTGGTGTTATACAGTGAAATAAACGAAAATAAGAATAAGAATAACAACCAACAATACAAAATACATAAAAAACAAAACATATGTATATAGATTGGCTAAACATCTACCAAAAACAAAGAGTGTTGTGAGTGAGAGTGAAAAAAATGTACATATATAATAATAACAATACAAGTAATACAATAACAAACATAAGCGCATAACAAAAAATAGCAAAAGAAAAATATAGAAAAAGGAATTCAAAATATCCTAACAAAAAAAAAAAAAATACAAAAATTGATAAATAACTACAGTGAAAGAAAAAGTTACTAACATAAGTGAAAAAAGTGCTATATATATAAAAAAGAAAAAAAGGAAAGTAAAAAGAAAATTAAATAAAATAAAGATTAACATACAAAAAAAAATACAAACAAAATATACACAAGAGTGAAACATAAATATCACAATATTAACAACACCAAACACATCAACACACTACACAAACAACAATAAAAACATCGTTGGACGACTCCAGTAAGAGGAACCTGATGTCTTGCAACTGTATTCTGTGCCGGAAAGAAGGAAAAAAGGGGAGTAATTCAGACTCTCAACAGGTACAAAAGTGTGAAATATATTTGTGTTTACTTTTTTCCTTAAACTTGTAAGATAATCAAGTTTAAGAGATTTTTTGTAATTTAATGAAAAAATCCTAATCGCTTTAAAAGCAGAACACAAAAATATATTTCACATTTCTAAATTATTGAAACATTTATTATATTCATTTATAATTTATATTTATAATCGGATATATACATACTTAAATATTTCGCTTTATAAAATTATAGAAAATCCACCCTTAAAAGTGTACAGAATCGCGAGAGTTAAATCGTTTGTCTTAATACGGATTTACACTAACAATTTGTTCTCTTCGTTAGTGAGAAAACATTCAGCATACTATTTGTTGTTGCTTTTGTTTGTTTTCCTTTCGTTTTATTTTTCGCAATTTGTTTCGATCAGTGTTCCGTTCCGCGCGTTCCTATCTTACATGTATGTACATAAATTACATATTACAGCTGAGTACAGTGTGACCATTCACACTAGAAACAAAATTAAAATTTCAAAAAGATTGTTCACACAAATTTCGAAAATTAATTTTATTTTCGATTATTGTTATTTACAATAACACAGTGTGTAACCTTTAATTTTGTTTTATTAAAAAAGAAAAAAAATTAGTTTTTTTTTAAATTTGCTCGGTAAATTAGATTCTATATACCGAAGGCTGTGTAAAGCATTTTTATTTTAATTTTCTGAGATCAAGTAAATTATTCTTGACTCAATTAACTGAATTTTCGGATTTTACGTGTCCGCGGAATACTCAATTAAATTCTTTTGTCTAAAACAAGTGGATACCAATAACTTCGGATACAATTCGACCAATAATTTATTTTGGTCAATTTTTAAATTCTTGTTTTGAGGAATTTCAAATAAGCAAAAATCACAATGAAACAGTCGAGGCTCTAAACGCCAAGATTCTCCTTCCAGAGCAGAAAGAACATCGACAGAATTCGACAATCCATTGTTGATAGGACTATTTCATTTAATCCTATGGAGCTCGAATGTCGGTTAGATATTTTAAAAACATATATTGACCAAGCAATGAAGCTCCAGTCAGAAGTGGATAATTTGGATCCCGATAATGACGATAGAGCAGAGCTTGAAGATCTCAGTGTGACCACCAAAAGTTTGTTTATGAGTCTGTTGGCCAAAAATAGGCAACCGAATGTACCTGAAACTTCATTCAGCGTACAAGCTCACCACTCAAGACTCCCAAACATGAAGCTCCCTAAATTCGGTGGAAAATATGCTGACTATAAGAATTTCTTGAGCTTGTTTGAGAACCTGGTCCACAATGATCCGACTTTACGGATTTTGAAAAATTCAACCATTTAATCTCATGCTTGTCCGAATCGGCCTTAGGTACAGTGAAGGCCTTTCAGATTTCCGAAGAGAATTATCCCAAAGCATTAGCAAGCTTGAAAAAAGTTTATGACAACGAATGCTTGATATTTTTCGATAATATTGCAAAACTTTTTGATTTGCCCGAAATTACCAAGCCTTCGGCTGTTGCTTTGCGAAGCATGATTGATACTGTTTCTGCCATTTACGATTCTTTGTTATCAATCGGTGATGACAAGAAAATAACGAATGCAATTTTAATACATTTAGTGATGTCAAAAGTGGATCCAGTCACCAAGTCAAAGTGGGAAGAACAGCTAGATTTCGAGAAGCTCCCACTGTGGTCAGACTGTGAAGCCGCCTTGAACAGACGTTACCAGCATATTTCTGCTGATGAGTCTTCTAGTTCAAGGCCGAGGGTTAACAAAACTAAAAATGAACACTTTAATTTCAGAACCAATAAAACATCATTGAATTGTACGAAACAAGTAATAAAACAATCTGTTTACAAATGCCTATTTTGCAAATCAACGCAACACATGATTGGCAATTGCCCTTCTTTCACTGCTGAGGCTATATCGAAACGATTTGATTTCATTAAATCTGTGCCAGCATGTATAAACTGTTTAAAGAAGGGACACACAGTTGCAAGGTGTTCATCTTCTAAGTGTCGGATATGTAATGGTTCACATAACACATTACTTCACCGATACGATACTAGTTCGAACAATGCATCGATAAACTAATTCTGGCGACGGCTGTGGTAAGAGTAAGAAGTAGTTCTGGCCAACTTATACCAGCTAGAGCTCTTTTAGATTCCGGTTCTCAACCTAATTTGATAACCGAGGAACTAGCTCAACTACTACGTTTGAAAAAAGAAGGAGGCAGATTAAATTTAAATGGCATCGGTAAAACAAATTCAGTATCCAAATCTCGAGTCAATTTGACTGTTACTTCGAGTGTCAACTCTACCCAATTTACTTCAAAGTTTTGGGTATTAAAATCAATTACAAATTTGCGACCTGATCGTAAGGTCAACATAGCTAGTTTGAATATTCCGTCAAACGTGGAATTAGCTGATCCTTGCTTCTACAAGCCACAAAAAGTTGATTTGTTGATTGGCGCAGGTCCTTTCTTTGACTTAATGTGTGTTGGCCAAATCAAATTGGGCCCAAGTCTTCCAGTTCTTCAAAAGACTTCGCTTGGTTGGATTATTACTGGAAGATACAATCACTCAAAGGACTCTTATAACTCTAAAGTATTTCATATAAATACTTCAATCGAAAAAGAGAACAATGTTGATTCGATCGTCCGAACATTTTGGGAGTTAGAAGATCTTCCAACCGAATCAACTGAAATTTATTCTGAGGAGCATAAAAAATGTGAGAACGAATTCAAGACTTCAGTACGACGTCTTGCGTCGGGAAGATTTGAGGTTTCGTTACCTTTTAAGTCTGATCCTAAGCTATTAGGATCTTCGTTTGAAACTGCCAAACGACGATTTCTCTCTTTAGAACGAAAACTTTCCAAAGATGATACTATGAGGCAGATGTATCATGATTTCATGAAGGAATACTATCAACTTGGGTCATATGTCTCTTCTGAACAAATTTCCTGATACTCCGCACTATTTTATTCCACATCAATGTGTTTTGCGTCCTCAGAGTACA
>QOCX01007065.1:0-10564 GCA_005959815.1 Sarcophaga bullata
ATGATTAAGTCGACCGCTCTTCACTAAACCAATGTGTCATTTGTCAAATGAATGAATTTTTATACTCTGAAGGATCTGAGATGTGTAAACTCCGTAATCTAGTAGGCAGTATAATGTGCTTAATTGACGCGAGTCTATTGCATAGACATCTCGACAGAAACTCTGAAAATAAATAAAATTACCATGAAATGTTTCTCAAACCTGTCGTTCGTTGCCAACGTACAACTATAGGTTTTGTCACTCTTGGATAAAACTAACTAACACAACATAAGTGACGTGAGAAGCTAGGTTGTAATCCTAGCTGAAGCGTTACCAATTAAGTGAACAAGCTCTGAGTTCTTATTTTTGATGTAAATTTTTTTGGATTAGTTAAACCACATGCTAGGGCTCCATTTATATAGTATACAAAAATTAATTGATATATGTCAGCTAAGACCACAAACCATATGGCACAAGAGATCAATGTACGAAAAATAAATTGACATACTGCAACTGGATAACAAATCTTGGCGGGAAAAAAGCGCGACAAGTTAAATGACTTACGTGCTTACCGGCTTAAAGAAATTTACATTGTATGTGAATAGCCATTACAACATATGACCCCTAATGTACGTTCCTTAAATATTTAAAAGCCTTAAAAACTTTTTTATCTTCAACAAATTGTCAACGAACTCTTCATATAAAAACTTCAGTCTAGTGTACCATTATTGTCACCAACTCCCTTCATTTTTTTTGCTTATTTTTGCAAGTCAGCATAAAATGGCCAGTAAAGTTTGCATGTTAAATATTTTATTTTATTCACTACTTACATTTAATTAAATTAAACAGGAAGGACAACTTTATAAGGATAACAGGCAAAATCAAAGAATGGCAAATGAAGTTCTACACCTTCTCATGCCATTCCTTAAGACAGATATGCCACTACATATAGGGTTACGATACAAACGAATTAAAAGCAGCATCTGGTAAACATAAAAGTTATGAATGTATGTGTGTGTGTGTGTATGTGTATATGTAATTGTGTGGGTAAGAAGGAAAAAGTATCGTTAAAAGGTAAGGAATCACAACTATGCTGCTGTTTTATTGGCGAAGAAGCTGGAACATAGCCAAGTAACCTCAAGTAAAACCAACCAAACGAAAAACTGACTGGCTAAACAGTCAAAGATCGCTGGTAAGCCGACAACAATTTTAATTGCTGCTTATACCTGCCATGTGTCCGTTTAAGCGGTTTTTGCAGTTTTTCAGTTCCAGTTCTGTTTTTTTTTCTATTTAAAAGGCGTTGTAGAAAATATAGAAAAATCTGAAGATAAAAAAGACAAGAAAGAAAGAAAATAATATAAAATAAAATAGAATAAATGATTAAAAAAAAGAAGACAAAAACAACAAATATATAAGGAATACTGCTCTACAAACATACGTCACTACTCGAATTACAGAAACGGTAAATTCAACACCACCATCATCTTACCAAACTTACAAACTCCCAAACCTCACAACATCACAACAGTGGAAAATAAGCAAGGAAAGGGAAATGTAAAGCAATAGAAAAAACCAAGAATGAAGAATTTAATACTTTAGAAAAAAGGATTTTCATTTCTATTTTTTCTTTCTTTCTCTGCCACATCTTCTTTTATGGAAAAAAGCATAGAAAAATAAAATCACAAAAAAGATAATAAAAAAAAATAGAAAGACAGCTACAGCTCCGCCCCAACTAAAATAAGTAAAATAAAACGTTATTCTAAATACCATAAAAGAACAAACAAAACAAAAAAGAAAACATTATTAAAAGTAAAGGATTTAAAAACTAACATTAAGACTACCAGAGTAACTCATCCTTCTCTGAACCTGGTGACATTCTTGAGGTTGTAAACATTTCTAAAGGATTCACTTGGTGCTACTGTTGGCATCCAATAATGGACGCAAAAGTATTAAAAAAGATAAACAAATAAATGGTCTCTTCAAATAATAAAAAAACAAACTGGTTGTTAAAGGCAAATGCTTAAAACTGATTAACAAAAGTACTGCCGCCAGTCATACACGCTATCTTATAGTACCCTACAATATTGTACCTCAAGCCTTTGAATTCTATTTTAGTAACGTTTATATCCCCAGGATAAAATCAATTTCATTAAATATTATATTTTTATGACCGTAAAATATCGGGTGGGCCATCTAACGGTTTAAATTTGAAGCATCTGTTATTGCAAATCTGGCAATACTTCTTTTTATTCTATTCTGTCACAAGCTTCAGTATATTAGCTCTACTGAACGTAATGAATCGATTAACGCTTTACTGGGCCAATGAGAAATTGCACGATGATTGTGATCTTTTCGGATGAAGCTCATTATCATCTTGGTGGGTACGTTAAAAAGCAAAATTGCCGTATTTGGGACTCAGAAAACCCACACGCGGGCTTACAGAAGCCAATGCACTCATATTGAATGACTATTTAATGCGGTTTGTGGAGCAGAGGCATCATTGATCCATATTCCTTTAAAAATGACGATGCGCAGCTAATTATGCGGTCACCTGGAGACACCTAACGCACCATGATAACCGTTTTTTTTGTACCGTTTTTCAGGGGATATATAGATATAGTGATGGCTTGATTGGTTTACAGAAGAGAGTGCAACTTGCGGTACATTCATCACAACAATCGATTTATTGCTTTAAACATTTAGATGGCCGTTTAATTAATTGAAATGGTGATGTCAATTGGCCGCCAAGAAGCTGAGGTTTCACACCGTTGGACAATTTACTGTGGACGCTGTTAAGGAAAAGTGTTATGCCGACAAACCCATACACAATTGAGCACTCGAAAAAGTGCATGAAAATTGGTTCGATCGAAATAAGGTACTGTGAGGTCAACCGCGCAGCCAATTCTCCAGAACCCATGAAAGATAGTGTTACTTGTTCTTCATTGCTGAAGAAAATTTAGTTTGAAAAATTGAGCTTTGCTGCCGGCCTTTATTGTTGCATGGTTGCCATATATTAGCCATAATAAGCCGCAGGTTAGGGCCCAATTGGTAAAAAATACTTGCAATAGACAAATTCGTATTTCCGCAACACTTTCTCTAACACAAGCGATATTATTGCAGTTGTCCTACAAAAATGTACATGGTTGATCTTATGTTATCTTGCCAATTTTTTCGTAGTTGGTGCTTGCATGCTCCATAGTGTCTTCTTGGAATGTGGCCCAATTGTGGCACTAATTATGTAGTAAGTTTAACTATTTGCATGTGTTTTTCAGTTGGTAATTGATAGTAAGCAGCCGATAGCCTAAAATAAATAAAAAAAACAGTATAGTTTAGCTGGATCCTCTGTCGGGCTAGTCCCTTGTTCTTGGTTCCAAACGGAGAAGGTGCCATTATTCTATTGGTACCCTTGGATGAGTTCTTGCTTTGACAGGTTAGGTAGATAAGAATAACAGACCGATTCAGTTAGACCGCATAGACCTGCTGTGATATCTTAAGACCGCAATTGGAACAAAGTCTCCACCGTTAACCAACCAGTGCTCCAAATTCTCTCCAGTCGTATGTCGCTTATGGTTGTATATGCAACTAGGTATGATGCTGGTGTTTGTTCGTATCTATAAAATGTATTCCCATTTGTACTAAAAAGAGTAACTAAGGACAATATACGATAGAGAAAGGAAATGTCATTAAAATATTCACATGCATGAGTGTATGTAGACATTTCTATGAATTTGTATTTGTATTGTATAATAGCTTAAGCTGTCAAGGCAAATGTTATTAAAATTTAGATTTCTTTTTTCATTTTCTTTTTCTTTTAGTTTTAATACATTTTAACCCATTGAGAGCGGAGAAATATTTTGTCTTAAGCTGTAATGAACTGATAGAGTATACACCGTCTAGAGATGTATTGGAAATAAGGAAACCTCTGGCGAAAATGAATTCTTATCGATTCATTATTCTGAGTTCCTTTTTTTTTTTTAATATTTTCTTAGCAAATCAAGGGTTAACATTCCGACAATATCCATTTAAATTGAATCACAAGAAAATCATTTAAAAAAAGAAAGGAAACGTGACAATAAAAAAAATCAAGAAATAAAAAAGAAATAAAAAACTAAAAGAGAAAAGAAGTGTAGAGTAGAGAATAGAAAAAAAGAAATTGGAAAGCAGAAAAAATTTTAGGCATAAGATGTAATCGAATGACTTCGATAAAACCTTAATGGTTATGAACTTTTAAGCCTTCAGTAGCAAATTCTTCCAAAATCTCCACTGACAGGAATTTTAAACAACTACACTTGAGCACTTCAAGTTGTTTTTTTTTATTCACCAATACATTTACACACACACATTTATAGCAACTAACACAGACATATAAGCTAACACATACATATGTATTCTTTTAAATCACACAGAGATAAGAATTAGAAATTGTATGCAAGTGTAGGAATGAATAATCGTATAAGGAGTGAGAGTGTATACGTGTTTAGTACTATAGTGTTGGCTGGCATAATGGCGTCAGTAAGTCAGGATATAAAAGAAGAGGCAATACAGTAGAAAAAATTAAAATTTTTTACTTTAACTGATAAAGGATTGTAATTTTAGGTGGAATTGAACACATTTTTTGTGGTTGAAATAGTTTTCTAAGGCCTTTAAATAGAGTCATAAATTGGGGTGCTTGGAGAGAATCAACGCTGAGCTCTTTTGTGGCAAATCAATGTTGCCTTAAAATTCCCACAATTTTATAGTTCAGGGTGTTTAAATCCGGTATTGCCAGAGAACAATATTTTGGAGCCATTTTTGGACGATTTACTTATGAGCTGTCACAGAATATTACGCACAAGTTCTCCGATTGGTTTTGAAGTCCTAGAACAGTCAAGCTCATAAAACGGTTTCTTTAGCAATTATGGCGACTGACCCATGTAGGTTATAAATTCAAGTCAGTGACCTTATCGTAATTGACACCACAATAAAACATGGCTAAAGGCTTGTTTAATGTTATATATGACTGATCATAAATCAGGCTGAATTTGTCCTGTGGCATGTTATTTGGGAAAAGATACCAATATAAAAGATAACCCCCAAAATGTTTAACGAAGTAAAATCGCACGATCTCAATGGCCAGTCACATCTTCTTAATGTGAGATGACCATGCTATCAAATCACCAGTAAATAATATTCAGTGTGATATAAGTTATGTGACATGCCGCGCTCCCTGTGAAAGTACATGTGGGTTGGATCAGCCAAAGAAATTGGTGATCATTAGACTTATAGTGCTTGCCGTTGGTAGTGATGCTTGGCCAACAATTTTTCAAAGAAATACGAACCGTTGACAACCCCCTGCCCATACTTCAAGTCAAACAACGCTTAGATCTCATATAGATTGAATCGTCCTAAAATTCGAAACATTTCTTTGTCCACGTACCCATCCAAATGGGTCACCACACTGAAAATGAGTTTTCGATGAAAATTTGGGTGAGTTGCCAATTACTCCATGGTGCACTCAGAGAGCTCAAATCGTTCTCTATGATCGTTCATGGAGACACAGATTTGACAAATGTAGCTTGAACTGTCAAAGTTTGAAAGTTTCTGTCTGAAGATTTTATATTTATTTGGAGCGATAAATGCCAGCCTGTAACGTCACACATAGTCTATAATTGACTTCAAAATTTTGGAAGCATATCCAGAGACTTTACATATTCCTCTAAAAATAGCTTTAATGAGATTTAATTCCCTTCATCTTTGCAGCCGAGTGTAATTCTCTAAAATGGTGAGATTAATTGCTTACTAAACTTGCCTCCCAATAGGTTAAGAACCTTGTTCCATTGATTGTAGTGTTACACATTGAAAAAGTTTGGTCAAATTATGCCGCTGATTGGCAAATTGCAAAGAAACGGCATTTCTTTCAGGCTTATTGACAGCTTCTGTAGGTCTTTGGCTACGAATACAATTAACCAATGAGAAAACCACAGTTTCTTAAAAGCACGAATTGGATAATAAAATTCAAGAAATTTACAAGCAATTGTTCGATTGTTGTCTATCGGAGTTGGAATGCATGACTTAACTGAGCATGGCGACAAGTCCGAAACATTTTTTATATACTTAAAAAATTTACATGAAAAATAAAAACATGACTATTAGCAGATTAGAATAGATTAGGAATATTGGATAAGGGATTGCCCATGAATTTTTGGATCTTATCAGGAGTAAATTTGTTGCCATAATTTCCACAATTCGAATCGAGTCACCGATCTTAAGATATCAAATGACAAAACACATTAAATCATCAAATTTTTTTTTCAACTCCAAAAAAACTCATTCATACTTCTCATTGCTATATCCTTCTTTTGTTTTTTAATTGACTTTTTAACTTCTACGTCGATTGATGTTCTGGTTGAAGATAAACAAAGTTTCTTACAAAACAAGAGTCGCTTAAGTGTCGGCGTCATATGTATATGAGTCTCTGGGTGTTATTTATTGCAAATGTATTGGTATATTTGCGGAAAGTGTTTTTGGCACTTTTATTTCTTTTCCTTTTTGGTATTTCTTGGATGTTTTCTTTCACTTTTTTTACAGTTTTCTTCCGTTTTATTCTTGCCATTTTGTAACCGAGTACTTAAGTTTTTGTTTTTTTTTTTGATTTTGCAATTCAATAATGATTCCCCAGATAGTCGTCAGCAAACTTTACTTCATTGTTACAACAATGGCAACAAAAACAACTACATTGTACGACAGCAACACCAATAACAAAAAAAAAAAAATCATCGTCACATACTGTAACACACATACATCACCATATACTGTATTTCTGGTTATTCTGTGTAATTACAGTATTTGATAAGTTGTTTGTATTGTATGTTGACCTTAATAGGATAAATAAGTCTATATATGATATTGGTGAAATAGAATTATAATTCTGATATACATTTATTTGTATGGTTTGGGTCATACAGTTTATGTTCTAATATGATATTTGGAGTTTTGTTATTGTTTTTTTTTAAGAAGAAAAGTTAAATTGAAGAATATAAATGAAAATAAGTTTTAGGTTAATGTTGCTTCGCGAAGTTGTATTTTGTTGGTATTTGCTTTTATTATGTAGATGTATTTATATGCAGTAATCATTTCTTGTAAACTATTTTATCGTCCACTTGATGTTGCCATATAGTCTTCACACAAATAATGTGAGTATCTTGGATCTTCTTCCCTCATTTTCGATAGAGCTTGTGTTAATAGGTTTATCGACCAACGAAAAGAGTATCAGTTTAGCTTACTTAATGTTATTTACGAAGGTAGGTTTCATCAATAAATCTCAGTGTCTACCATCATTTTAATTGTGCAAGTGTCTTCAATCCGTTATTATTGTTTCTGTCTTTTTCGTTTAACACTTCTGCAAGAAACAATATCTTATCACTATGCCCTCCCCGAGATTATTATATATACAACCTTAGTAATAATTGCTTAGATTTGTCAGTGCATAGCCTATAGATAGTCGTTGTCGTTTTGTTCGTACTAATTTAGTGTTTGTTGATTGTTGGCTTTTTAGATTGTAGTGCCTACGTTATTTCACGACCCATGTGTCATGACATCTTACACCAACAATCGAAAACTAAACATATAATTATGTTAAGATGTTTTGTGTTCTGTCGACCGTTACTGTGTCCATCCGTTCAGCATGTTGATTGTCAGCTGGAGTGAATTATTAAAGAGTTGCCTATGTAAATGTTTTTTGGAGCTCATATTACTTTGGTCTTGGTCGGGAATCGATGTTATTCTGTAGATCTCCGCCACTCATGTATTACATATTAATAACACACAACATAAGTTGGTGTGGAAACTAGGTTGTAATCCGTGACTGAATTTGTGTAATAAAGCAATACGACGTATCAAGTCGTATGAAGTCCATGTTAACAGAGTTCTAAGGGACTTGAATAAAATGTTTCTAATACACAAGAGCGCTGACAGCCAGATATCCTAGATGGATTACCTAGCTTCTCACATCGCTTATGTGTGTGTTAATTTAAATACTGAGTGGCAAGACATATAGCATAAAGTCGACTTCGAACGACAAAAACTTCTCATGGCAAATTTATTTTATTCTCAGAATTTTACCGGAAGGTGGTTAAGAGGAATATTACTGACCTAGGTTTGAACCGTGGCGTAACGTCTAATAAGCCAAACATTACCTTACTAGACTACGACGATGTCTGCTGTTGACTAACAAAGCCCAATACCAAATCATCAATTTTATATCAAATGTCAAATTTCCCACTACACCTTCGTATCAACGTTATTGTTTTAAATTTTTGCTTTTCTCGTATGTCTCGTCTGCTGACATGCTACGTTTCTTTGCTTCTTCAGAACCATAAGAATAAAAATCAATATCCAAACTGGATCTTTCACAGTTTTTGCATGATACACCCTGCTTCTGATTTCCCTTTGCCATCTCCTTTTTGCCATTCTATGTGCTGTCATCTGTTTCTGTTGTTGTTGTTGTTGTTTTATTCACATTATTTTAATAAATGTATTTTTAGTAGATTCAGACAATCATCGGCCTGTGCTGTAAAGTGAAGAGGCGATTTTATTGCATTCGTTTGCTTTTGGCAGTAATAATGTTGTTGTTTTTTTCGAAGTTTTTTTTTGTTATCATTTCTGCATGCTCTTGTTTTTTATCTGCTCATGAATTTTGTTTCATTTTCTTTCATGTGCCTTCTTCTTTAATGTTGTCCTTTTACTTTTTTTTCTCTGGTAGAGTTTTCTATTTGAAGTTCGTATCTTTTTGTTTTTTTTTATATTTTGTTGAATAGGAACGTAATTTTGTTAAGTAAGCCATAAATTTGACTTAAACTTGTTTTATTTTATGTCGTTTCTGTTCGTTTCTCTCCCCTTTTTCTCTCTCTCTCTCTCTCGTCTCTCTCGCCTAGAAATATTTGCATAATTGTGCAAATAATTTGCAAAATGTTTAGCAGAAAAAGTTTGAATCGAGCGAGAAAAATGGAAAACATGGTATGAGATGGCAGTATAAAGGCACGAATGGTAGTAGTTGTAGAAAAAGGAGCTCTTGAGTTAGTATTGTATGCTTAAAGGATAATGAAAATTTAAGCAAGAAACATAAAATATGTGGATGATATAAGGTTTCAATGATAAAATTGCTTGGAACATGAAAGGTTCTCAAGAGCTGTCTGTTGGTCGAATACTACTAAAAATAGCTTTCGGTCGCTTCTGAATTGCGCGCCCAATCTTCAACTGTACAATCTTCAAGTAGCGCAAGAGCTATTCATAAGATAGACGAACTGCAATTGAAATATTTTTGTGAAAACATCAGTCGATATTCGAACTTCCAAGCTTGCTACTTGACAAGTGACACGATCTTCAACATAATTCTACAAAAAAGTCCAACGGCATCAAATCGTATATCCATGAATAGGGCAACTTGCGCCACCAAACGTTAAATTTGTTTTTAAAAACAGCTATTCAAAGACCAAAATAAAATACATTGTTGGGCTCGTGTCACCATCCTATTGAAACCACATACCGTCCACTTTTCAATCTTCAATTGCAGGCGAAATAAGTTGGCCACACTTACAATACATGCATACCTAGCTGGTCCTTACAATCTTTCAGTCAAGATTACGACCTAGCTCTTACACCACTTATGTTGTGTGTGTTAATTTTATACAAGAGTGTTGGGAGCCTTACAGATTCAAGTCGCCTTCCCGAATGACCGGATTTGGAGAAACTTTTCGCGGCAATTTATTTATTTTCAGAGTTTTGTCGAATGAACCGTTTAGTTTAAGAAAATTTTTCATTGGAATTTTTGGTGAAAATCCCAAATGCGAAATACTCCAGCAAGAGCCATAAGATGGAGGAAAATTGCTCAGCATAGTATGGATCGATAAATATTCGATTTGTTTGCCCCCAGTTTCTCTAATAGTAATAGGCATTACAGATGTTTTATAGGTAATGATCAAGTCTGTAAGCGTTCCAAGTTCTTTAATTTTTTTTCCAAACCAGCCAGTTTCTCACTCTGTGTTGATTATGGCGATAAGTAAACTTGTAAAATTAATTCTGCCATGGCTACCAAGTCGCACAACCAGTAAATTGTCCTAAGAATAAAGTGATAGATCAACAATTTCCCACACACATTGATCATATTTTAAAGATTTAATTGACACCTAGACAATCCTGTGGAAGCTTTGGGTAATCGACCGATTTTCGACAAATTTCAAGAAAGAAAAGTGTTTCATGAGGCAAACTTTAAGACTTTGTTAGTTACTGATTTGCCTCTGAAGTCAGTGCAAGAGGTTTCCGTCCAGCTTTATGAAATTTTGTGGCCTTTTTAAAGTAAGAAAGTAATTGGTCAATTAACAACCCTTCATCAGGGTAACGACCTAGTTTCTCTCATGAGTGGTGGAACCTACAGTTTAAAATCGACTGCTGAGAGGAAATCGCTGAACAGTCTTACATAGAGTTTGAACCTCCGCTTTACGTCTAATGACTCAACATACTCCTACTAGTCTATTGCGACTTCATTCGTTCGGTATGGACAATGAAATCAAATTTAATTTCCTTAAATAAGTATTTAAAAATGATTTAA
>QOCX01007068.1:0-10557 GCA_005959815.1 Sarcophaga bullata
CAGGCAAAATTGAACCTATACGGTGGTAAATTTGACAACTTTTGTAGCTCGGACAACTTTTGTTGCTCCAAACGACGTCATCTGAAAACACGAATTATATTTTCTTATATTATTAAGAAAATAACGAGAGTACACACTCGTTCCTGAAAACAATTAAACAATTTGTTATTAATATTTTAAGAAAAATTATAAAAATTTTAATTGACTTACCCGAAATCAGTGACTGTAATGGTTCTGGTGGTGTAAGAAGTTTTTCATATGCACAGCACATTCCAAGGCTTTCATTTTTGTACTTCAATGCATTACAATACTGACAAAGTTGATTCATTTGACCTATAGGTTCTAAATTTTTCTCTCTGCAATCCATTTCCGAAGTGTAATTAAAAGCAATACGTTCGTATGTATTGGGAGCGCTTCGCCGATTGCGAATACGATTAAGATTTTCTTCACGGCGTATGTCACGTTGTCAAGCGCATGCGTTGACTTCTGATGCAACTTTCCCACTTGTCTGAGGTTTTTGAAGATATCAAATTTGAGGTTCTAGATCGTTGACTTTGAAGGTACATATCACGATGTTCTGAAGTTTCAACAGCTCTTACTCGAAACGTTCTCAATCATTGACTTTCCAGGCGTTCGATATGCTGATCAGTTATTTCGGAAGCTTCGGAAATTGATGTTCGCAATCGTTGATTTTCCAGCCGATTTTTATGCTGATGAATAGCTTCGGAAGCCCTGGAATCTGATGTTCACAATCGCTCACTTTTCAGGAGTTCTTTCTGCTCATCAGTTGTTTCAGCAGCTCAAGAGGTTGATGCCCGACAACGTTCATTGTAAAGACGAGTTTCGCGTTCGGTCGATGTTTCTCTTGCTCTTTGAGATTGTAGTATTAAAGACTTTTTGGTATGTTTTGAAATTGAAGGCTTTTTAACTGAACTTTTTAAGTCTATATCTTCTTTATATTACTTTACTTTCCCACACACTTTTAGGTAAGATAAACCTTTTTTTATTTTTTAACCGGTATTAGGTAATTTATAAATACCATTCTGTTCTAATTATTTATTTACCTCCAGCTCATAAACATCTAAAGAGATGTTCCATTGATAAAAGATATATATTCAGGCAGTAAATGTAATAATGTTTATGAGGCCTGTGCGGGATAAATATGTTCATCGAACATACGTCACCTGTAAAGGGTTATATGGCATTTATAAAATGAACTTCTTATGGAAGATAACATGGTCATATATCGTTAGATATTTATACAAAAGTTACAAGTTGGTAGCTGAGGGATTTAGCTATTAAATTAAAAAATCGTGTATTGTTCTGTCATTTTTCTCCATATATTTATATGAAATATACGACTTTAATACTTATTTTACATGTGGGAGTGGTAGCTCACCTACGTAAAATTTCAAATCAAACGTCAACCTATAGTTCCGTCTAGGCATACAGAAAGCTGTAGTAATAAATTTCAAATATTGATACTGAAGTGACTCTCATATAATTTGAAGAGTATGAGTTTATATTTTTAGTTATAAAAATTTTAACATATTTTCTTATATGGAAGGTACTACGCCTGCAATGGCTAGTCCGCCCTGTTTGCTCCAGATATTTATATGGACTTTAAAGTTGTCATATTGATACTGAAATTGCTTGTATATTTTTCAATATATACTTATTTTGGTATTAGCTTTATATGTAAGGTGCCACGCCTATAATTGCTAATTTTGGAGATTGTACATGCGATATTTGAAGGCTCTGGCTCTAACAGTTTTCAAAATATATGCAATTAATTCATATCAGAGGTGCCACACCCAATATTGCTAGCCTACACATTTTTGCCCAAAATGATCACATTGATACTGCTTTTATATTTTGTAAGATATAATTATTTTCGTATTGATTTCATATGGGAGGTGCCACGCCTACAATTTCTAATCCGCCAAATTGTCCCTAAATATTCATATCTATGTACAGATTGAACATGTAAAATTTGGAGGCTTTAGCTCTAATAGTTTTCAAAATACATGTAATCAATTCATATTGGAGGTGCCATGCCCACTATTGCTAGCCTACACATTTTTGCCCAAAATGATCACATTGATAATGGAGTAATACATGATAAATTTGAGAACTCTTGCTTTTTATTTTGAACGATATACTTTTTTGGTATTAGTTTTATATGGGAGGTGCCACGCCTATAATTGATAATTCGCCTATTTTTCCCTAAATATTTATATTTATGTACGAATTGTACCTGCAAAATTTCAAGACTCTAGCTCTAATAGTTTTCAATATATTTTCAATATAATTCATATGGAAGGTGCCACGCCCACTATTGTCAGTACGCCCATTTTAGTCTTTAAAATATTCATATTGATACTAATTTGATTCCGATAAAATTTGAGACTCTGTATATAATATATAATTTTATAATATTTCTTAGATATACTAATTTCATACATTCTTTATATTGAAAAAGGCACGCCCACTATAACAATCCCGCCTATTTTTAACCAAAATGTTCGCGTGGATATCAAAATTGTCTGTACAAAATTTGATGACTCTAGCTATCATAGCTTCTGAGATATACAACTATTTATACTTATTTTACAGGGGCGTGGCACTTCCCCTACTTCAAATTTCAATGTAAATTATAGCCTAAGTCCCTTCCAGATATACAGCAATTTGCTGTAAAAATTTTATGAAAATCGGTTCAGCCGTTTAGCCTCCTATAAGGTACAAACAAACAAATAAATAAAGAAATATACATTGATTTTTATATAAAAGATGTATATTAATCGTTTTAATTCGTACATACAAAATAAATTTTCTTTAATTATTATTATTGCGATTGTAATGGTTATAAAATTTTTTTAAACAATAAATAAATAATAGCGCAATTCACAATCTTGGGCATTTAGATGGTAAATTTATACCATTGTAAATATTTGCCGTTAATTGTGAGCGGTGTTTTTGTATAACTTTGCAACACTTATTGCAAACTACTCAACACACAGCTGATTTACTTTATTTCAAAAAAGTGCAGTTTAAAATAATAAAATATCTGAAAATATGTCCAAGGGAAGCTTAAAAGAACAGATAATAGAGTCTTGATTTCGTCCTCTGTCCATTTTTTATTTGGCTTTTCACGTTTAATTCGTTTTTGTTTGTTGAACGTTTCCATTTTGTAGTAACTTTATTTTTCAATGTTTTTATTTTTACGATCAGCTGTTCATTTGCTTAAGTATGGCAAATATAAACTATGGCTTTTAGTGTGGGATATTTGCCACACCGGCAAGGGTATTTCTGTAGATTTTTTTAGTGTATGGTAAAAAAATACCCAACATTTGCAAATGCCATGGTGCCAGACCATTTGCCCAAGATTGTGAATTGCACTATTAGTGCCCAAGATTGTGGATTGCACTAATGTGTATTTTGAGTCGCAATGTGTCACAAATGCCTTTTCTGATACTTTCCTACTTATAATTAAATTTTTTAATCTTTAAAATTTTTAAATATATATTGCTATGATTCTAATGTGCATAAAAAATTATAAGAGTGTTTTTTTATTATTATTATTGTAGTTAGTGGTATTTTATTGAAATTTAACAACAACAAAAAAACAAAAAATCACTTTGAATAGCACAGTATTCGACAGTGTACTTATAAATAAATAATCAATTGAAGTCGCCATAGTCTGGTAAGTAGTGTATTGGCTTATTAGACGAAAGGCCACGCTTTAAATCCTAGGTCAAACAACAAAAACGAAATATGAAAAAATATTTCTTCGGCCACTTCCTCTGAGCAGATTTCTGACAAAAACTCTGAGAGTAAATAAAATTGCCATGAAAAGTTTCCCAAAAATACGTTTTTAACTCTTCTATAATTTCACTATCATTTTTACATCAAGTTTCTAAGACTTTTACGCTTCGCTGACCAGGGTTTAAAGGAATAAACACATTAACAACAAACGACCGACAAAGAAAGTCTAGAATACACGCTTTTATAAGATGATTATATAGACGGCTAAACAGAAAAAGGAAAGACAACAACCTAAGCTACTTATACCTTAAGTATAAACATGCAGACGACAGACAGCAGCTCGACAGTTCCGAACCTTTTGATACCGTCCGAAACGATCACTTGTCAATTTCTTCATGGAGAATGTTCTGTGAACTTTGATACCGTTTGAGGTTTCTTATCAGAAGGCGAGAATGCATAGCAGTGGTACTCTCTGTAGAATGTATTTGAAGTGTACATTCTAAATGAGACAATCTGTCTTCTCTATTGGTTTTAATTTTGTAATGTATAAACACATGGACGACTGACGACAGAAAGCTACAGGGTTCGTTCATCTTCACAGCCTTATCATGGGTCTAATCGAGTTATGTGTTAGTAAATAAATATCCATAAAAATCGAAAAAAACCCAATGTTGCAATCTCCGAATTATGTGATATAAAATGTTTGAAAATAAGAGTTGTCGAAACTGTTTTGTCTAGCAGCGTTGCCGTTTTTAGCTCTTTGCATCCTCAATTGGTATTTTTCCTTTAATGTGCGGATGTGTATTTTTTTTGGTTTTGGTGGTTTTTGTTTTTGTATAAAATATAATAGAAATTTAAAAATTTTATTGATGTGTTTTATATAAAATATGTTTGCCATTCAGCGTATGCTTCCAAAAAACTACTAATTCAAACTATCGAAATGTAAATAAAGTTATTTATATATAATGAAGTTGTAAATAATTTTCAAAAGGTATATTTGAACACTTCTAAGTAGTTCCTAAATCCCTATCCTTAATTGCTCGGTGTATCCCTATACTACTGCCTTTACCAAATTTAACATTCGAAAATGATAAAAAGAACCGTGAATTTAAATTTGGTTATTTTGATACTGAGCACCGAGTAAACAGAGGCGAAACGGATTTGACAGTTTACGACGTATTGTGAAAGGAACAGCAAATATTACCAAAAAGTATTTCTGTCCCTCTCTGATTGATATTCAGTTTTGTTTATTTATGTTCTTTAGCTTTTGCGGTGGGTTTTTTTATATTGGCGAGTGTTAATAACAAAATTTAATTTTTGTGTGAAACTACTAATATATAATAATAAGAACTAATAATAATAATAACTTTTAATTTTTTCGTTTAAGAAATTAAAAAATATTGGCAACTTTCGGAAATAAAAACTTTTTATGAGCAGTGTGTCTTGCTTTGATCTTGTAATATTTAGCTTCTTAATTACCATTTGCACAAGAAACAGATTCCCTATGTACTAGAATTCAATGTGCCAACTGTCTTGAAAAACATTCTGCATCAGATAGAAATTGTCCCAGATACATTCAACAAAAAGAAATAATCAAAATCAAAACTATTAAAAAATGTTCCTACGGTGCTGCTAAGCGTAAATATGAAATAAACACAACAACAAAATCTGTACAAAATGTAACACAATCATACTCCACTATTACCAAAAACACTTTAACTAACCACAATCAACATACCAATCTCTAAAACGACCTCCAACCTCATCAAACAATAATACTAATAAAAAATCTCTCCGACGTGAACCATTCATCACTTCACATATAAGTATACCTTCTTCAAGTAATACTCAGCTACACCAACAAAAACTTCAGGACAAATCAACCATTAATAATGAACTTTTAACCTCCAACAAACAATTTAACTCAAATAAAGATCAAAACAACTTAAAAAAAAATAAAAATAAAGATCAAAACAACTTTCAAACAAAGTACTCAACAACGTATCAGCTAATAGCAGTTTTTCTGATCTAATTTCGTCCATCCAAAATTCCCCTCTAAGCACCTTGACCCAAAAAATTAATACTACATTCCAAACTCCTCCACAGATATCAACTATGACAATTAAACTAATTACTACATAAAATACCGCAATTATGCTCCCCCTGCCTATAATTTATTGTAATACAGTCTTCAATATCCTATAGTAAGTCTACAATGGATAATTTTACGATACTACAATGGAATATAAATGGCTTCATTAATAATTTTAATTAACTTCAACTTCTAATAAAGAAGCATAACTCCGCTTTCATTTCTCTACAAGAAACTCATTGTAAATATAACTTAACTCCCATATCTCCTAAAGGATACACTACTTATTTTCATAACAACAATAATAATACAACTTCTAAACAAGGCGTATGTATACTTATAAAAAATAATATCTCACATAAAAGAATCCAAATCAATTCGACAATAGTAATAACTATAGAAATCTATCTCAATATCGCTTTTACTATAATATCACTGTACCTTCCACCATCCACAACTTTTTCCAGTCAAGATCTCTTAAAATATATGGTCTCTTTTCGAATCCAAAACTGGTCATAGGTGACTTTAACTCATGGAACACCCTTTGCGGTTCAACAGTCACGAATCACAATTTGGATAATTTTATCTGATTTATTTGTACTAAATAATGGTCGCCCTACACACCTTTCTACTCATGGCACTTTAACCCATATTGATGTGTCCTTTTGTTCATCCTCTTTACTTAACATAATGTCATAGGATATTTTGGAAGAGTCGTTCTGTAGTGATCATTTCCCAATTATAATCAATATGACACTTAGAAAAACAAACAGATATAATCCTATTCGGAAATTTTTGTTAGATTGCGTTGACTGACAGAAATTTAAAAAAATAGTTAATGATAAATTATCAAATAACAAGTATTCCTTAAATACTAACAAATAAGCTTCTAAAATAACAAAGGCACTAAGGTCTGCTGCTAATTTATCAATCCCTCTGTCTTCAGTTAGAAAGTACAAAAACATAAGCACTAAGGTCTGCTGCTAATTTTCAATCCCTCTGTCTTCGGTTAGGAAGTACAAAAATTTGCCTGGTGGAATAATCAATTGGGATACTTACGAAATAATAAAATAATTGCCTGGAAAACCTTTAAAAAATCTCCAACTATAGAAATACTTATAAAGTTTAAAAAGAAAATTCCATTTTTCGCAGAGAACTAAAAAATCTAAAAGAATCAGTTTTCAAACTTTACAGCCACCATTAATAAAAATTCATCGATCAAGGATATTTGGAGCTAAGTGAATCGATTTCCAACAATGGAACTAATAACAAGATTTTAGCCATAAGAAGTCTTAATAATAACGTCACTGACGGTTCCCAGATAGCTGATCTTTTTGCTGACAACTGGTCTGAATACTCAGCAGATAAAAACTTCTCTAATCTATTTATCCAATCAAAAAACATTCTACAAAGTCATGCTGATAGTATTAATAAGAATGCCATTTTTATAGAGAACGAAATTACAATTAGCTCTATTTAAAGTTAAGGGCTCAACACCTGGCTCTATCTAAAGTTAAGGGCTCAACACCTGGCTTCGATAAAGTTTCATACCAAATGATACAAAACATCTGCCTTCAATCTAAATCAAATCATAAGCAATTACAAGCACTTAGATCATTGCATGTATGCTGATGACCTCTACGTTTTCTGCAAAAGGAGTTCTAACGTCGATTCTAATAAGTTACTTCAGGAAGTATTAAATAAGATTAAAGTCTGGTGTCTTAAACCCGGCGCAAAAATTTCAACGAAAAAAACAAAAAATAAAACTCGTTCCTTATTAACATTAATAATAACACTATTAGTAACGTAGAAAGTTTGAAAATACTGGGTCTACGTTTTTTTTTTACAATTAAAACTATTTAACCATTTTTGAATCAGGTATAATTCCAACTAATTGGAAAACAGCTTCAAACTGCAAAAAATTCATTTAATATTAGAGAATACCGTCCGATTTCCCTATTACCATGCACAAACAACTGTTAGAAAAGATTATAGCTACACGTCTGTATTGGTTTGTGAAAGAAACCGTCTTATACCATCAAATCAAGTTGCCTTTAAAACTGGAAGAGGTTGCACCGACGCTTTACTACACACAAATTTTTATATAACCAAGGCATTATCATCTCGGAACCATATAACAATCTCTCCCAAAGCTTTCGACAGAATCGGCAGACATGTCATCTTGGATATTCTCCTAAAATGTATTTTTAAATTCACTAGTTCCTTTTTGAAACATCGAAAGTTCCGGGTGAGAGTGAACGGGGTTTACTCATCCGTTCATCCATTACAAATGGCATCCCACAGGGCTCTCCTCTGTCCGGAATTCTTTTTTCGATCGCATTTAGTGAAATTCATCAAATTATTAGCAATTACAAGCACTTAGATCATTGCATGTATACTGACCTCTATGTCTTCTGCAAAAGAAATTCTAACGTCGATTCTAATAAGTTACTTCAGGAAGTATTAAATAAGATTAAAGTCTGGTGTCTTAAAACCGGCCCAAAAATTTTCAACGAATAAAACAAAAAAACTGCATATTTGCCGTAAAAAGCTATATAATCATAACTCGTTCCTTATTAACATTAATAATAACACAATTAGTAACGTAGAAAGAAAATATATGTACCCGGATTTATAAAGCCAAGTTAAAAATATTGGCAAAATTATCTTTTCCTAAAAATTCGATTGTCGATAATGATGTTAAGAAACAAGTATCTGCTAAAAGAACATACAGATCATCATCAGCTATTTGCGAATCATTGAAATTAGCGGAAAATATTGGAATACCTAAATTAAATAAAGTCTATTCTCCCAAACATCCCCCATGGTTTTTCAACGCTCAATCTTGCGATATATCCCTATCGGAAATTAAAAGAAGACTACTCCTGATGACAATTTCTTATTACGCTATTTAGAAAAACAAGAGTCCTTGTTGGAGAACGGTTGGTCTTTTCTGTTTACAGATGGATCGAAAGACGTGAACGAAACAACTTCATATGCCATAGTTGATTTCAACAAGAAGATCAAATGTCTAAAAACTCTTCCGAATTACACTTCGATATTTGTTGCTGAAGCTTGAACCATTGCCAAAGCCATATCTATATCCCTTGAAACTAACAACAAAACAATGATTTGCACTGACAGTCTTTCCGTTTTAAAATCGATAAGTAATCCAGCCTCTAAGATGGAACATTATAAACCAGATTCGAGACTTGCTAATCGGACAAAGTAATAGATTACAGTTACTTTGGATTCCAGGACACAATAAAATAGGAGGAAACGACGCCGCCGATCATTATGCAAAATTTGCCAGTATGGCTCCCCTACTAATGGACCCAATAACGGAGAAACGTGACATAGACAATTTAATAAAACTACATCTTCAACAAAAACAAATTTTTGCCTGGTCCAACAATCGCATTCCACCTATTTATCCCACAGATATAGAAAAACATCAAATTAAAATTTTTTTCACGATTACGCCTTGGACATACATTTACCACCCATAATTATCTTCTCCGGAGAGATACAATTCTCCTGTGTTCAAGATGCAATACTATTATATCCGTAAAACACTTCCTCCTGGACTGTCCCTTGTATCACTCGACAAGGATGGATGTATTTGGTTCCCATAATCCTATCTCACTTTTGAAAACTCCTATGAAAGCCAACATTCAAAAAATCTGCAATTTTATCCAAAACAAGGATAAACAATTGTTGTTGTTAGAACAAGTCGTAAACATTGCCACACAAAATTGTGTGAATAATAAAGAATTTAATTAAAACTGAACACAAATTTATTTTTAATTTTATTTCAATCCACTAGCTCATATTTCAAACGTTTTTAAAAGGTAAAAACGTAACAATTGATGTTAGAAGTGTTATTGCAAAATCTAAAAATAAAAATAAATAAATTAAAAAAAGATACAAAAATGAAACTCTCTGAATAGCTAAATTGAGAGTTGGGTAAATTAGGGCTGCCAACAACGGGAACAAAGAATGAACTCCAGAGGCGGTTAAGGGAGGAAGTTCAGCACCAGGGCGTCGGTATCGAGGAAGAACGAGAGTTATAAGTCTTTGTCATGTATGGGCATGAATTTGGTTGCTAGCCGGTAGAAAAAATGCTAGAAGCAAACTAAAAACTGCACGAAGAAAACCAAAAGTTATTTGTTGATGCGCAAGTAGCGAACCAAAATCTACTTGCGGAGGCACAAGAAGCTTCTAGAGCTGATAACCAACAGCTATTTGCTGATGCACAAGAAGCTTCTAGAACCGAAAATCAAAAACTGCAAACAGCAATTAGGACACAAATAGAGAGTAGAATTATTTTTTTTTTCTCGAGATTTTGGATTTCGAAATCCCGGGACTTTTCGGGATAATTCGGGATCGAAAAATCCCGAAATATCTCGGAAGTTAGCAATTTTCTCTTAATAAATAAAAATTAAAAACAATTGTTTTATTAAAAATTAATTAAATTCTTGATCTTTATCACAATACATACATATGTTATAAAATAAAAAACAGAACAAAAAGTAACAAAAAAATGTAAATTAACAAAAATAAAAATAATTCATCTGTGTCTATATATAAACACATTAGTGAAGAAACAAATAGCTACCTTTTTAAGAACAGTATTTACTTACTTACTTACTTAATTGGCCATAATAACCCGATTAACGGATTTCGGCCTGCCGCAACAC
>QOCX01007070.1:0-10556 GCA_005959815.1 Sarcophaga bullata
ATCCCTCCATTTTATTATATATCGATATACATACCTACCACTTGTATATTTTTTATTTATTTTTTTTTTAATTCTTAAAACGATTTGTTATTAAAATTATTAACAAATATTCCGTTAACAATGCTGTAAACGTGTTGCCGTATTCAGCGTTTAATAGAAATTAATTCTAAGAAAAGAAAATATTCTATTTATTACACTCATAATCTAATATTTTATACGATCACTAGTTTAGTTTTTAGCTCGGTAGTACGAGGGCAGTTCCAAAATTACCTAACAATATTTTTTTATCTCGCTATACTTTTTCCCGGCCATATTCGATGTGTGATTTGCATCTACTCCTTCATTAGCAACAAAATTTTTAAAAATTTTTTTCAAGCAGCAGCTAAATCAGAGCGAATAAGAGGCGTAATGAAGCAAAACCAAGATTAATTCAATGATTTTCGCCAACGCAATAGTTCCTATGTGGACTGGCATATGTGAACAGGCCTTTATGCCTTTATTAGCAACAAATTTTTAAACATTTTTTTCAAGTAGCAGCTAAATCAGGGCGAATAAGAGGCGTGGTGAAGTAATTCCAAGATTAATGCATTGATTTTCGCCAACACAATAGTGCATGTGTGGACTGGCATATGTGAACTAGCCTTGATTCCTTTATTAGCAGCATATTTTTAAACATTTTTTTTTCAAGCGTCAGCCAAATCAGAGTAAATAAGATTCGTGGTGAAGTAATTCCAAGATTAATTCATTGATTTTCGCCAACTAAATAGTGCATATGTGGGACTGGCCATATGTGTCTATGTAAACTAACCTTAATGAAACATACATACCTAGTTGGTTATTACAACCCTTCAGTCAGGATTACAATCTGCTTCTCACACACTATGTCGGGGGTGTGTTAATTTTATACATGAGTGGCGGAACCTATAGTTTAACGCCGACTTCGAACTACAAATTTTTGAGAAACTTTTCATGACAATTTTATTTACTCTTAGAGCTTTTGCCAACAATCTGCTGAGAGGAAGTAGCCGAAGAAATATTTTTTCATATTTTGTTTCGTTAGAGATGTTGGACCTGGAGCTTGACCCTGGCCTCATGTCTAATAAGCCAATGCACTACCTACTAGACTATGGCAACTTCATGTTGTTGAAACATTTTTCGACAAATGCTAGCTTTTTTGAAATTTATCACGGAAACGCTGCTAGATGTTAGCATAATACTCAGAGTATTAATTCTTACTTACTTAATTGGCTATTAACAATGTGATTAACGGATTTCGGCCTGCCTTAACACCATGCGCCTCTGCTTCTTGTGCGCCTACTTCAGTTGATTGCACCAATCAATGACAGGGCTTCCTCGATCTGGTGCTTCCAAAACAAACAAGGTTCTTCCTTTCGCCGACTTCCACAGATTCACGCATCAAATACCCAATTCGCCGAGTGGATGTTAATACGCTGCCCAGCGTATTAATTGCTATGCCTTTATGAAGATACAATAAAAAAATATACCACATGCTTCCTAAACTATGAAATTATCTTCAACTTTAGGATTTTATCTATCCAGTACGCTACATGCCAGAGAAGGTAGAAAAATTCTTTGAAGAGTTTTAAAATCTCCTTTTCTCAAATGACATCCACAACAAATATAGGAATTTTAAGAAAAATTCCCTTTTAATACACGCAATACAAAGTGTTCACAGTGTCAGGGTCAAAAATATCATTCTAGACCCGAAGTTAGAAAACTAACTTCGTGTTTTTTTTGTATACGATTTTTTCTGTTTATCTTGCCGTTTTGACAGTTCCTTTGTGCAAGGTATGTAGTCATAGATCCATGGCTCTCCAATGACTGAGAACTGCTTTGAAAACTCGTCTTCCATAATATGAGCGTTAGGTCAGCTAATTTTGGGAACTGATCTCGTATTACGAATATATTTTTTAATAATTTTTGTTGAAACCTTAATCTGAATCTCTTGATTGCCAAGTTAATAAAGAAGCGGTTATTGTTGACGTATCGTTTAAAATAATTAATTTAAAGCGAAACTGGATGCAATTAACTCAAATACGCTGTTGATCGTAATTGAATATTGGAAACGATTATAATTGAAAACATTTTATGTCGTGTTTTGGAGGGGAAATACTTTCAAAAGGTTATTAAATTTAAATTCTGATTAATTATAAAAAACTGTTTAATTAACTAATCATAGATAATATATTGATGACATAAAGCTTGTTTTAATAATTAATTTTTTTTATTCATCTACCCCCCCCCCTCCCCCTCATTATTTTAAGTATTTTATTGAGTATTAATAAAACTCATCTTAAGTAATTCTATTTTAGATAAATTTTATGTGATATCTTATTTATAATTATAATATTAGAAGACACTTAAAGTATTATTTAAAATTTTTAGTTTGTATTTAACAATTATTATAATAATTTTATCCTTTAATTTTTTATTTTTCATTTATAAGTAATGCGTGTGTTTTGTTTAATAAATTAGAAAATTTCTTTAAATTGTTAGTTTTTATATTTTGAATTGTTAAAAATAGATTTTTATAACCAAAAAAAAAAAAAAAAAGAGAAAAGAAAAAAAAACCAAGAAAATTAGTTAAATTTGTTTAATTACCATTTATGTTCCTTAAATGAGCCTCATTTATTTAGTTCATTAAAATGTTAGAAGAAATTATGTTACAATTAAAAAATAAAAAATAATTAAAAAAAATTATAAATTATAAATCAATAATATTAACAATTTACATATGTATTGTATAAAAAAAAATTAATAATTAAATTAAGCATATTTATTTGTAGAAAATTAATAATTATTCACTCCGATAAATGGAATCATATCTGAAATGAAAAGTAATTAAATGGAAAATAAAATAACGGAATTATTATTATTATTAATTATTAAACAAAAAAATAATAATATTCATTTAATTATCTTAACATTTAAAACCTTTAAAATATCATTACAACAAAACATTAGCATTAAAGTAATCGTATTAAAAATATTATTAACACGTGATAAAAAAAAATAAATTTTCGAAATTATTCATACACATCCACGCATGCAACAACACACACATGTTACTATAAATAATAATAAATTTTTAAATTTATTCAAATAATAATAAAGCAATATCATTATATTCGTATGAATTTACGAATTAAACTTTAACCCCTCTAAGCTCTCCACATCATTTCAATTTCTGAAAATCAAATCCTTATAATATATTCTACTCATCTGCTACAAATTTTCTATTTTACTTCCGCTGCAAGCATACTATTTACTCCAAGATCACTGCTATCCAAATGGTTAAATCATTTTTACGCCCTTTTTATTGAACTATCTAACCTTTACTGGGAAAACATCGTACGTAATTTCATGATTTAAAACAAGTTATTATTTTATAGGTTAACATCGTCTGCAGGTCGCACAACAGCCTATTCACTCAGTTAGCTCAATTAGCACTCAATTCTCGCCTTTACACAGTTTGAGCTGCTAATCATTACCCCCAAGGACATAGGCATCAAAAAATTCGTGAATGCCCCTCAGATTTAGTTGGTCATTTGATATCATTGCTCATGTCTCGCAATTATTTGTGGCATTTTAATTAACGATACTTGTATTTACACAAACATTCAGTTTGTTTGATTTGAAGACAGATTTTGAGTTAATCTTTGCCTCCTCCTATCTAAAGCACGCCTAATTCCCTACAGATAGCCGGTAACAAATACCATCTTATATACTGTTGTTATTCTTTAGAGAGCCATCCAAATAAATAAGGCTTGATAGGGTTCTAAATTGTACATAAAGTAGTTGGTCATTATAACCCTTCAGTCAGGATTATGGACCTAGTTTCGCACACCATTTATGTTGAGTGTGTTAATTTTATACATGAGTGGCGCGACATACAATTAAAAGTCGACTCTGAACGACATATTTTTATGAGAAACCTTTCATGGCAATTTTTTTGTTCTCAGAGTTTTTGCCAGAAATTTGCTGAGAGGAAGTCGCCGTAGAAATATTTTTTCATATTTTCGTTTTGATGTCTGACCTGAGGTTTGAACCGTAGCCTTACGTCTACTAAGCCAATACACTACCTACTAGGCTACGGCGACTTCAATACCTTTTAAATTATATTCTCCCATAACGATAGGATTTATATTGTACATCTGTTCTGGAACTCATATATTTTTCTATTTCGTATTTCTGTCAGTGTCTTTCAATTTTGCAAACAATTGTCACAAGCATCGGATATTTTTCATTACAATAGAAAAGTCATTCGCATGCTAGATCTGTCCATTTAGCTACCAGATCTTAATTGTAAATATCGCCCGTTTTTTAAAGGCGTCGATTTCCATTTCTGGATTAAAACTTTAGCTGTTGTGCTTACTAATACAGCGCTTGAACCTTTAGTGGATATTAGCAATCTGTTCAAATTGAGGGCAAAGGTTTGTTTAAGGCCTTTACCATAAATAGTTCTGTCTTACGCTTGATAATGAGGTCACAAGTTTCTGACATTTTATCTCCATGTAGCATTGTGCACTGAAATCCCTCATAACTGCTATATATTACCGAAATTATTTCCGGTATAGCACCCACACGTATTTTTCTCAGATTGCTATGTATTAATCTGATTGACGAATAACTTTCTTCTGTTGCAACTATCCTGCTTTCTCTCTCATATGTCAATAAAACGTTTATGTATACAGCTCTGATTCGATCTATTCAAGAATATGGGTTTATTAAATGATATGCGTTCACAGGTTTGTCTAAGGCCTTTATCACAACAAGCCTAAGACAGGCTTGACAATGATGTTAGAAGTTTAAGACATTTTGTCTCCATGTAACATTGTGCACTGGAATCTCTCATAGCTAAAGGGTATTACCGAAATTATTTTCGGTGTACCATCCACACGTATTTCTCAACTCGGCCCATAAATAACATTCGCTATGAATAGAATCCAAAGGTCCACAAAGGTATTAACTTGATTGACAAACAATCTTCTATCAATCTATTTTCAATCTTCGGAAAAATCTTCTCTCTCATATATCTACAACACAAGCGTAAGACAGGCTTGATAATGATGTCAGAAGTTTCGGACATTTTGCCTCCATGTAATATTGTGCACTAGAATCTCTCATAGCTGAAAAGTATTACCAAAATTATTTTCGGTGTACCACCCACACGTATTTCTCAGCTCGGCCTATAAAAAACAATTGCTATGAATAGAATCCAAAGCTACAAAGGCATTAACATGATTGACAAACAATCTTCTATCAATCTATCTTCAATCTTTGAAAAATCTTCTTCTCTCATATATCTACAACATGTTTCTACAAGTAGTCTCTGCCTAGATCTATTCAAGAACACAGACTTATTGAATGACACCTGTTAATGGTCTGTTTATAAGCACAATATCTTCCTGCATGAAATATATTTCAAATTGAACCACCCTGTCATCCCCCCAATTGATGTTTCTGATAATTAATAATGTTGGATTTGTATCAGTAATCATTAATTATCTCATATTCTTCTAATAATGTTTTGTATTCAAATTATACAACTTTTAGTGTGTAAGGAATTGTTAAACATAGAACAAAATAAATAAAAATAACAATAAAATAAAATAAAAGATAACAACAATAATAATAATAACGATAATAAAAATAAAATTAACTTGTGTTGTATTATAGTTTGTAAGATTTTTACACAAAAAAAAAACAAACAAAAACAAACAAAAAATATTCTCAATTAATTGGACACTGCCTGTTTCAGTAGTTTTAGTGTTGAAACAAAACAAAAAAAAAAAAAGATATACGAGTGGATAATAACAATAATAAAAAAATAAATTGAATTTTGAATTTTGTTTCTTATTTTACATTAGACAAACGGTATTTAACCTGTAGAGTTTATAGAATTAGAATTTTTATTTGTATTTTAATTACTTTTAATTAAATTTTTTTCTAATCTTATTCATTATTACTTGATTTAATTTCAGTTTTAATTTGTTTGACTTATTAAGTGATACAATTTTGTGTTTTTGTTTATTTTGTTTTGTTTTTTTTTTTTTTTTGTTTAATAACAACAGGTACGTATTGAAGAAATTTTTGAATTAAGCTACTAGTAGTTGTAGAGTGAAATTTATGAAATTTATTTTAAAATCGTAATTCGTAAAGAATTAATTTGGCATTAAAAATCTTTTGTCGTTATATATATGTATGCGGTATATTGGAATTAAGTCTTTGTTTTAATTCAGTGGTAGAAGAAGAAGGTAAATATCACATTCATTTTGATTTGTTTTTAATTTAATTTATTTAATTCTTAATATCTTATATATTCTATCATACATACATACATATAATTATATTAAAAGGATAAAAGGGTTATCCATTTGTAGGTTTCAAAAGTAATGTTAATGAAACACTTTCAAGCTATGATTTCAATGAATTCATTACTTCTTCCTTTTAATGCTCGAATCTTGCCTCTGGCTTGATTGCAGCTATCGAGCCCATTGGAAAGTAACTTTTTTGTACATTAAGAACCGTATCTCAGCGTTTCCAAATGCAATGGTTTCCGGGTTCTAAAAGGCCCATATGCATTAACTTGAATTGTTAACGCAGCCATCGAATAAGAGATGAGTTTCACCGCAGAAGTAAATTTTATACGAATTTTGTTTGCATTGATAGCCTAGTAACCATATCTGTACCTAGTAACCATATCTACGACTTTGTGAATGGTCAGCAGGCTTTAATTGCTGCATGACTTGCAGTTTATATGAATGGAGCAACAAACTCAAATGAAAAATACACCATAAGGAGCCGAAAGATAGGCTCAATTGTTCAAAATATCCCTTATACTCTCACTCTTTCTCTCTCTATCCCTTATACTCTCCCTCTTTCCGGTAGTGCTTACATTAAAGTCGCCTATTAGGTATTGTGTTTCGGAACAAAATTTTTTTTTATATGGAATTTGACGTTTTCTCTTTTTGGGAAGAGAGAGAGAAAGAGAGTTAATTTGCTTCGGAACAATTTCAGCTTGAATTGGTTTAATTTTAATTTTTGTTCCGAAACAATTGAACTGTGCTGCCAGATACTTCAATTTTATAGGCAAAATTGAATAAAATCGTAAAACTAACACGTCGTTTACAAACATATTTCACATGGTAGCCTTGCTTTTCTAGAACAATTGTTTGAAGTGGGTGAATCGTTTCAGAACAAACTCTCAAAAAACAAAAATTGTTTCGAAACCATGGGTGAATTCAGCTTTATTATACGAAAGCATATCTTAAACATCTCGAACAAAACGAAAAATGAATAAATGTTTCTTCACAGGCTGCCTGTTCTCAGTCTTCTGGCATAAACTCGAGGAGTAAAGAAAAATTTCTATGAAGACTCTTAAAAATCTGTTGTTCGAAATCGACTTAAACAAACACAGCATGGTTGGTGTGAGAAGCTGATTTGCTATCCTGACAATTGTTATATTGATCAATTAAGTAGGTAAGTGTTAGCGCTTTAAATTTCTACATAACCTAGCAAATTCCTTTGCTAAGTAGTAACGACTATGACGACCATAATCAACCCATACCGATCGAAATGGTGCCGTTTTTTTGATTGTTAATGGCTAAACTTTCACGAAATGGATGACACTTCAAAGCAAAGATATTTAATATGCTGATAGCATTGAAAGATTTAGAATTTGGAAACCATTAAATGGATAACTCTTTATCTATATGTAAAGGTAATTATATTTTGTTTACGTTCGTTTAAAAAAAAATATGTTTTTAAGGAATTTTTTAAAGGCAAAGACACTTAAACAAAAATCACTTGTTGGGTTTACATTAAAAATTCTCATTAAAGTTCATGTAAACTTGATGTAAAAAATTAATGGAATTTTTTTTTTTTTTAATTAAATTAAATTTTGAACCCAGCTAATTACAATTTAAAAGAATTCACAAATGCGTAGTTAGTATTAGTGATATAAACGTTACAATATTAAAATGATAATATTTGTTGCTAAATAGTAGTAACCTAGATAGGATAGATACAACATATGAATTAATTATTTCCGCTTCATTCAAATGAGATTTCAAATGTGATTTCTGTAGCAGACAAATGAGGAAGTCAGAAGATTGAAAGAAAAACCTCGTAAAGAGAATTAGAAATAATCAATTAAAATTATTAAATTAATTTATAGTTTATAATTAAAAGAAAAGAAAAAAAAAATTAAAACAAAAATTAAAGTAACAGTAGTTAATAGCATAGTAAACGTTTGTTTTGTTTTGTTTCCATTTCTTCTTTCTTCTTTCTTCTTGTATTAAATGTAACAGAACCCACCTTTAAACTTTAAATTAAAATTAAAAAAAAAATTAAGACTTAAATACGTATGCAAGTATATTGAAACTGAGGACAATCTAACGAGCTTATTATCATCATCTATCATAACCTTTATACTAAAACCTACATACATACATTACCCCTTTCCATTATAAATTAAATTCAAGTATTCATCATGTTTTCATAAAAATTGAAATAAAATTGTTAACCAATATGCAATTGTGCATTGAAACTTAATATAATAAAGGACCAATTAAATTAATTTAAAAAAAAACAAAAACCATAAATTACAACAACAACATTTAAAGTTAAATTATATTATAAACAAATAAATATGATTTAAACGTATAAACTATGTTACACAGCTAGTATTTCTATAAAATAATTAAATTTTTTTTATTATTATTTTATTTGGTTTTACCACCTAAGTATTCTTATTGGTTTACTAAACAATTTTTAGAGGCCCAAAAACAAAATAACATTTGACGTCAGTGTCAACGTTTTGAAAATTCCACTTTTATCCATAATATATTTACATATACAAAGTATACATACATACCTCTATAGATACATAAATAATGTCTGATGCGTACGTACGTACGTACGTATTGAAGGTATGCTACGTTTTAAGAATTTTAGATAAGCTTACTTACCCTAGCTAGTGTTGTTGTTATATTGTCCAGTTGCGTGCTTATTGGGCGTACGATAATGTTAATGAAGACTAGAATATTTTGTTTAATTAATTATTTATTATATGCTTTATGCTGTTTAGAGCGGGGAGGTGATACCCTACTTTAAGCCACAATTTGTTTTTTAGCAAAAGTTAACATCTTTTTAGTATCTTGTCTCAGCTTTCCAATTCCAGACAATGGCAAAAAATAAGTTCTGAAGTCTTCTTGTTGTTATAGCTTCCTTCTCATTATAGTTTTTGCAAAAGTTGTTGTAAGGCTTTCCCAGCTTTAACGCTAGTAAGATGTTCTCTGTTCTGGTTTAATGCTAATTTTATTCTGCATTTATTCATATCCGCAGCAACTCTGTCTAATCTCTCAACAATTGGTAACTTTACTCCATATTTCCTTTACAAGTGAATTAAACTTGTAAGAAATTTCTGCAGAGGAATGTCTATGACGAGACACATGACATTGTCCTTAGTTTTGTAAACAAGAAGCTAAGCTAGTGCAGGGACACTTGGAAGATGCCGGTTTACAAGAAACCCAAAAAATCCAAAAGTGTTCTTAAAGAATAAAAGAAGCTTGCCTTGCATTGCGTCATTAACAGTAGAACTTTGAAGATTAGAATTATGATGATATGATGAACTGCCCGCTCATGCTGATAAGCCTTTGCAGACCTGCCAGCACATCTGCCAGAGGAGCACACTCAGTATGGTGGTTTGATCTTTACTGCGCATTGTGTTAGGGGCACTAATGCGAGATGCTTTGGCCTTGATCGTATGATACATGACTTCTGTAGGAACTGTAGAGTATTGGGTATATGCTCCGTACTATGCCAAAAAGGAGAAACCATCTTGGTATCTGTTATTCACGGAGTGTAATCTGTAATGTGATCTGTTCGTAGTAGACATTAGGAGTTTGAGACACTTTATCAGAAACTCTGGATGGTGGTAGGACTAGAGGAAATGAACGACTGTGATATTACAGTCACCTGTACATAATCAACCTTATTATTAGCGACGTTTACCTAACTGCCTAGCTAAGTATTCCTTTTTGACCACGAATGATTAAAAACCAACAAAATATTGTCTATGATCGCGAATTATCTGAAAATGTTTTCAAAATTTACTAGAAAATGTGTTTATTATTATTTTTTTCTATTTTTTAAATAATTATTCAAGTACAATGGCCTACAAGTGGTTTAATTGCTTTGTGTAGAGTGTTATTAAGTCTTTAGCGGAACGTTTATAAATTATTTTCGATTAAATTTTATTTGAAGAATTTTAATTAAAAGTGTACACGCGCTATTGTCTGTTATGCGCCTATTGTGGCAAACTTTGAAAATTTGAATTATTGACGCAAGTTTATATAAGAATTCAATAAAATTTAATTAATTTAAGATTCCATCTAAGTAAAGAAACTATTTTTGAAAAAAAAAATATTTTATTTAATAAGCGCTCAATACAGTACAAAATCTAAAAGGAGATTGATTAGCAAAACAAAAAAAAAATCTCAAAAAATTTATTAAAAAAATTTTTTATCTTT
>QOCX01007073.1:0-10551 GCA_005959815.1 Sarcophaga bullata
TCATAAGGCTCTTGGAGTGAACAGGCAATAGTGTGTAGTAGTGATTTGACTTTCGAGGAGGGCAATGAGATTTTAGATGAACAGGCAAGATGGACACGACAAATTGCATGGATCGAGGGATCATGAGGAGAGTGCGAAATAGGCAAGGTTGCAGAATGGCAATGCTGTTGGCATTGATACATCCATAATTGGTCATTACAAACTTTCAGTCAGGATTACGACATAGCTTTTCATACCACTTATGTTCCTATTGTTAATTTTATACATGGGTGGCAGGAACTACAGTTAAATGTCGACTCCGAACGACATATTTTTGAGAAACTTTTTCATGGCAATTTTATTTACACTCCGTATTTTTTACTAGAAATCTGCTGAGAGGAAGTCACCGAAGAAATATGTTTTTCATATTTTCCAATATGTTCTTGTTTGGTTGAAGGTGTCTGACATGGCTTTTTGAACCGGTGACATCAGGTCTTAATAAGCCAACACTAGCGATAATTAGACTACGGAGACTAGTACGGGGGTAATCAGGGTTCAGGTGGCATATAGGCCCGGATCATAGCGGGGATATAATGGACTCCGAACCTAATTAGTTTTTAACTGGGAGTTGTATTCTGAGGGCCGTCTTATTTTTTCCAATAGTTTTTCTTCTGATTTTTTCAATTTATGTTCTTTTCTCGTTGTTTACTTTCTGGAGTCTGCATAAAGTGCATATTCATCTACCTATGCAGCCTAACGTAAACTATTGCCGTTGACTTTCCAATGTCCAAATATAGAAATTTGGTATGTTACGTACTACACTCTTGACCTAGCATCTTGTAAGGCCTAAGCGTTGAATCCATACGTAAATTCGCAATGTGTTGTTTACAAATTTTGATCATCTTAAATGCCTTCGTTTATTTCAAATAAATTCTGAATTGTAACTTCAGTTGATAAATTATAAGAACGAAAACATTTAAAACTTTATAGTCAGTCAAAGGAACTAAATAAATTGAATTTGTATTTATATGTACAGCGTTTGGTTTCTTTCTCTTTATAAATGATGGATGAAAATCAAAAAATGCTAAGAAAGATATTCAATTGTTGACAGCTGTCGCCCAAACGTGTTAAAAAAAATTCGTACTTCAAGTGAAATTTTCGAAACCTTCTATAAATTTTACTTATTTGATTATCTTTTTATGTCAATGTAGTTTTTGTTTTAATGTTCTATAAATTGTTTCTTCTAGACTAATTATCTTAAAAGCAACATATCGCACACTCGATTGTGGAATAATTTAACAAATATTTATAATAGTCTTCTCTGCCCGAGAGGCACACTCTTTTTTATTCTAATCGAAATCTAATCTAATAATTTATTTTTTTGCTAATTTAATAATTATTGTCAACAAATAATATCAGTTCTTTAACGTTAAGTACTTTTCTTTTTGTTCATAAAGAAAAGTATTTTAATTTGTTTATTTCTACATACATACATACAATAAATTTAAAGCAAATATAGTATAATAATCGCATGGTAAATACTTTAAATTTATTTTAACCAAAATAATCGATAACAGCATCCAAAATGAAAGTCAAATGTAAACAATTTGTATTGACCTTGTAAACGGTCAATGTACCTAAATGTAAGAGAGAAAGAGATAAAAACGAAGAAAACATTCATTAGACATTTATTACTCACGTACTAATACAAATGAAACGAATACAAAACTAACCTCCAACAAAAAACACAACATAACCTTCAAATGAACTCAACTAAGAAATGGAATATTTAAACTATTAATTACGTAAAGAACTATCGTTTGAAAAAGGATAATAAAAACATAAAATTCGAAACACTTTTCGGTATTTTACATATGAACCACGTTAAAATTACTTCTTTTTTAAAGTATAGTCGAATATCTTTTTTTCAGTGCTAGTGCTTAGTTAAATGGGAGTTCATATTTTTAATTCTCCAAGAACCTGTTGTAAATTCCTGTAAATACGGATATCAATCAGAATTACATATTAGGCTTAAAAAACCTTGAACAATAAATGTAAGGGCGGCAGTTTTGAAGACGATTTATTAAATTTATTATAGGCTAAGAACAAACCCTGCTAAAAAATCTATTTACGTGGAACTTGTCTTAAATAAGTTTTTTGAATACCCTAATACAACATAACTTAGACATGAAATGCCAATTTAAGGTTATTTATTGCTATAAGCTAAATACTTACTTAGTTATTCATTACAAGCCTTTAGTCACGATTCCAACCTAGCTTATCACACCCCGTATGTTGTGTGTGAGAATTTTTTTTTAAACGTCGTCTCCGAACGATAGATTCGGGAAACTCGTTAATTTAATTACTCTCAAGGATTGGTGAAAGAAAGCCACTGAAAAAAAATTTTCTTATTCTTTTTGTTCGGAATGTCTTAACTGAAAATTAATAAAGTTTGTTTATAAATTTACTAGAACTAATTAAATAGGGCTTAAGATGCTATCAGGGTAATATGTGTAAAAATTAGTAATGCCAATAATGTTCAAATATAGTAATTTTGTTTGTTTTTGTATCCATTGAAATGGAAATAAGCTTTGTCTGAGGAAATAATTAAAAAAAAATTGTGCCAACTGAACCTTGTAAGGGTTAAAGCCAAATGTTGACAAAATTTGCCATAAGGTAACTGAAGCTATGTGCAGTAAAATTATTTTTTGCGTTATCAAGTATATTGTAAATGATTGACAACTGCTAAAATTAGACGATCGTGTTAAAGGATTTTTTTTAATATTTAATATGATTTTTATATTCTGGGTATGATGTTAAAATTGCATTTTAATGTGTTTTTCGCTACCTAAATATGTTTGTCTTTCTTGTTTTTGTAGAACAAAGCTTACAAATTCTTTTGAGGACACTCAGACAACCTTTCACGAATGATCGTTCTTGACCGGCTGTGAATTGCGTACAATTTTAATACCTCAATATGCGTTACACACACAATTGTAATAATCCTTCTTTACTTGGGAATTAATTATTCCATTCAGAATATTAATTTCGTATAATTTATACTTTTTCATTTGTTTATTTTCATCGAATATATAAAATAAAATTGTTTTTTTTTTCAATTTATTCGTAAATGAAAAAGGAGGCCGTAGACATCCATATGCAATCAATTAATTATTAATTAAACGTTACAGTGACCATTATATTAATATTGTAAAGCCAAAAAAAAAAATAAAATTTGAAATGTAAAATGTAATACGTTTGTAATTGTATTTATATTTATTTATATAATAGTATTTATTAATTATTAATTTATATAGAAATAGTTATTGCGTTTAAACATTTGGATGACAACCACTTAATGAACTCTTGTAAGGGCAAGTTTTACTCCGTTGATAACTAATCCAATTGCATTTTGTAGGAGAATAGATATTTACACCATTATAAGAGTTCAATACAGATCCCAACTGTTGATGCTTAGAAGGTGGTCTAAGCAAGCTCTCACAGTTTCTGCCGGGTAATCAAATTTGGGTTGAAACACAACACTTTTTAAGCTGATCGTCGTCATTACCATCAATCATGCATTGTGTTGGAATACAAGAAAAATAGTTAGAAAAGATCAGTGTATATACCTCCGTCACTTGTTTTTCGAGAATTAATTTTTTTAGTAATAATTCTCACTTTCTTTTTTCTGTTGTGAGTCAAACACAAACATCCAGAGTCTCTGGTATTAATCGAACCCACGGCTCGGCACTTAAAGTTTAGATTACTACCAGTTAGGACACCTAACTTTTGCATGCTTTTTTTTTAATTCTCATATTTAGTACAAAATTTGAAAATCTGTTTTGTGGCTTTTCGACCACGTACAGCACTTGCTCATTAATGGCAATAGGATGTCAAATTTTGTAAATTCATTGAACAATTAACCCCTTTCCAAAGCGATACATATAAGAGTATATGTTTACGTAACACTTTTCTTGGGGACAAATAAATCAATACATTACAGACGACAATTTGAGAAAGAAGACAAACATCTGATACTCTTAATAAACTTAAACGTTAGACAAATACATGCTCATTACTCAATCATGTATTACTTAATTTATTTTACAATAGAAATACTTTACATTGTAAGTTATAAATTTGTAGATCGCCTTAAGCTATGCAACAAATTCAGCATAATGGCCACAGTAGTACCTTCTAAATGTTGCATTATTATTACAAAATGGCGATCGGCATTGGTTTGCATGAGTGTTTATTGTTATCTTAATAAATTAATTTCCGTTTTCAATAAAAAATACAAAAAAAAAAAAAAACAACAATTAAAATATTTAATGCAACCAGACTTATTTACATTTCTCATGATTTTGTTAAAATTTATCGTATATAATATGAGTACATTGTCTGGAAATAAGTAAAAAAAAAAAAATAAAAAAATAAAAAAAGAAACAAAAAAAAAAACCAAATAAAACCAAGTAAAAAAACAAAACAAGCGCAAAGTCCAAAACTAAACGTGTTTGCATGTTATTGTTGTTCTTATGGTTTCTTTTTGTATTTTGGAAGTTTTATTGTATTATTCAACGAAAATATAAGCAAAACAAAAAGAAAACGAAAGAAAAAATACAAATGAGCAAAGAATTTAATACAACAATCCAGAAAATAATAATGAAACATTCTCAAAATACATATGCAAAAAAATATTTCTCTTAAGTGTACATATAAATAAGCAGATGTACATATACGAGTATGTCTGTCCATAAATAAATGTCTTGTTCATGTATTAATATGAGGAAGAAGTCCCAAAAAAAATCCAAAAGCAAACAATTATTATACCGCACATACACACACACATACATACATACGTACTTTAGTATAATAAATGTAAATAAAAATAAATAAACAAACAAATACCACAATACAAAATTAGCAAGCGTGTGTATTAAGTTGTTTTTGTATTGTTTGGTCTTTTTGAAGGCCTGTTCATTGTTGGCATAATTTTGTTATTGTTTCTAGTACGCACACGCCCCCTTATCATCATCACACTTACGTTGTTGTTTTTGCAGATACTCTTCGCTCTCCTTCTAGAAAAGTATAGAGACGATATTTAATTATTCTTTTTTACTTTTATAAAGCAAAACAAAAAAGTCTTGTTATTATGTTGTTGTTGTTTGTTTTTATATTTATTTTCGCTGATCGTATGAGACCGAAGCTGATGGCTGGATTTTTAATTTTATGTTTTTATAATGAATGCTAACAATTTAAATATAAAAAAACCAGATATTTCTGGTTATGATTTCAAATGTTTTTATTTCTTTGTTTTTTTTTTTCTTTTTTTTTTTGGTGAAACCATTGTGCAAGTCATTCAACGATTATCGAATGTTTGCAAAGGGTATCAGACTTGTGAAAAGTACCGCAAAATTAACAATGAATTCTGCTTAAAACGAACCATACTTATATCAACAACTTTATTTTTTTTATACTTTTTCTTCGACTCCCATCTTTAGCTTGTATGAATTTATTTGGATTACCATTCTGAATACAAGATTAAAAATAGCAAAAGAATTATTTTTACGGTATTAGGTTTCGATGATGGATTAGCTAAATAACTTTGAAGACAAAACTATAGAATTTTTATTCAACGGAGTATTAACACATTAAGCAGTTTCACTTGTAGAGCATTTAGGTCTTAATAAAAATCGAAACAATAGGATTTCAGGGATTTCCATGTTTATAAAAAACTTTTCTTTGGCCAACTAACTTTGGGATCAGAAATAACAGATTTTTATTCAAGAAATATTTTGAAATTATCATAATCAATTGATGTTAAAGTTACGAATAACTATTTTATTGTAGTACGAGGACTGTGGTATTATACGAATATTGCTGTGGAATTGTTTAAAAAGAACATTATATTCGAAAATTGGAATTCGTGAACAGTAGTGTATTCTTTTTCAGAAAAACTTTTTAGAAATGCATTTATTATTGAAAATTTTTCTGTTTCTAGTGGTTTGAAATATAATATTGTATGATTTGCAGTATTTTGAGTATGTTATTCAATAACTTGCATTAATTTACATACGATTTGTGCAGATGTTAGTCTTAAAATAAATTAGTAAAGGGTGTATTAAAGAATTGGCGTAATTCCATTACATTAGAGTATTTTCGGCTTTTTTTTAATAATAAAAAATTACAAAATTGCTTATGAAATTTAATAAAAAACAAATCATCTGATCAACTAAAACTGTTGATCGACAAGAGTCAGTTATTTAATCTCTTAAGATCATGTAGTCAAAATTAAAAACTTTGCTATTTAATAATGTACTTTGCCGCGTACAGCACCGAACCTTGCCTACGACAAAAGGAATGACTTGAGGTTATACGAAAGAGGAGGAGGAGGAGAAGAGATCTATAGAGAAGAAGCCATCATATTTTCGTTTTGATGTCAATCCTGGGGTTTGAACCGTGGCCTTACATCTAATAAGCCAACACACTACTTACTAGACTACTGCCGCCTTCAGATTAGTATTAACAGAATTTTTCTTCAAGTTAGCAAACAATATTTGGAAAAGTGTTCTCGCTACTGTATGGCGATCTTCTCTCATATTTTGAACATCAAATTCAAAATATTCCATACCTTTTGTAGTAATATGACTTATGGAACGTAGCTATCATATTCACATTCCGAGGCAAAGAGCACACAAACTTAACTTAACTTAACTTATATAACTGAAATGGGCATAGAGTGGCTTCCGTAACGAACTAGAAGTCTTAATTTAGAGACGTCTGATGAAGTAGAAGGCTACAACAGGCTAATGGTGCAAGATATTTGAATGAATTTGCAATTTGATTCATAGCAAACAAAAATAGTAATTGAAAACTGAAACTAAGTTATAACAATTTCGTGAAATTACTTTTTTACTTCCACTTCCAAAAAAAAGAAAAATATATTTCATAAACATAAATAATTCTTTCTCATATCATATGATAGAATTGAATACTCATTTAAATGTCTGAAGGCGAAAAATATAGAAAAACAATTAGTGTATTTGTTTAATCCATATTAGTAAATATTTTCTTGACGTCACAGCATGAGCGTGTGTGTTAGGCCCTATAATATTATATTTTTAATTTAAATTTATCTTCTTTGTGGTATTTTTTTTTACATATTTTTGCGAAAAATCAAAATAAAGGCAAAAAGCAACAATAAAATATAAATCATTATCTGTATTTAATTTGTTAAAAGTCTAGACAATAACAATACAAATGGCCCAGAAAGTCTAGTTTGCTTTTAAACTGATAAAACTGGTTGTCGCTTGAATTGCAAAAATTGTTCTTTTTTTTTAATTACAAACAAAACATTTATCAAATATTTACTAATTTAATAAATAGAACCAACAATACCATATCTGGCTATATATATACTCATAACACACGCGTTCATAGCCTACATTTGCTAAATTAAAAATAAATGAAGATTGATTTCCAATGAATTTTTCACTTTGAAAACTTTCTTTTCTTTCCATAAAAAAATAATTCTAACACATCATGATTTTCCTATTTAAATATACTATAATCATGACTGCGCACAAAATTTATTCTTCTAATGCTAAACAATAAAAAAAATTTTGTACTTTTCCAAAAATACCAAAAAAAAAGAAAAAAAAATCTGAAATTATTTCTGAAAAAGTAATTAAAATTTGAAATCTTTTAAATTAATGGTAAATATTGTTTGTATTTTTTTGTTGTTTCTATTAATAAAAATTGAGCAGATAATTTTTAAATTATTGTTTGTTTTAATTTTAATTTATTTTTTATTTTTAATTTGTCATACGTCACTGACCCAAGTATCGTAAACGAAACCAATATTATATTGTATTAAGAACATAATTTAATAATAAATAATTTAATTTAAATTGTTTGTTTTGTTATATTTTAAGGTCAAAATGCTTGCGAAAAGAAATCATTTATTTTCTTACGTAAAGAACTTCCGGTACGTTTGGCGAATATTATGAAGGAGATTGCACTGCTGCCTGATAGCCTCACTCAAATACTCGTTCCGTTAGCCGAGGTTAGCTTTGGTACGTGAAAAGTTTCGAAGATGTTTTGGAATTCGAAAAAGCCGAACCCACTCATTCTAATCTTCAAGAGTAAGTACTACAGACATAATTGTTTTTAGATTAAAAATTCAATAGTTTTCTTTTTCCTTTTTAATATTAGTTTCTGCCGTTCATTAGAACATATACGCAATCGTCACAATGATGTTGTACAAACAATGGCGCAAGGCGTCATCGAAATGAAAGAAACTCAGGGCAACAATGTTGACTCATCGTGAAGCACTTTTTAGATCGTCTTTATATGTCACGTATCAGCATACGCATGTTAATAAATCAACATAGTAAGTCCTATCCTCCCTGTATACCATTACTTTGATCAAATTTGTTAAAGATGTTTAATAATATTTTTGTAGCTCTTCTTTTTGGTCAGTTTCCTAATGATCAAGGTCGTCATATAGGTTGTTTGGATCCTGCCTGCCAATTGTCATCAGTTGTTAATGATGCGTACGAAAATGCCCGCTTTTTGTGTGATCAATATTATTTAACAAGTCCCGAATTAGAGATTGTCGAACACGATCAAGTAACTGGCGAACCGTTACCAATTCGTACAGTGTATGTACCATCGCATTTATATCATATGCTCTTCGAATTGTTTAAGAATTCAATGCGTGCCGTTGTTGAAACTCACGACAATGAAAAATGTGATAAATTGCCACCCATTAAGGTCTTAATTGTGCGCGGTAAAGAAGACATTTGCCTAAAGGTAAGATAGACAGATTTTATATTGTATTTAAAGTACTGTTATACACAATTCGCTTTACTCTAAAAGAATTGTAGTTAGGTTTTTCTCCAAGAAATAAATTTGAAAATTACAATTTAATTATGTAATGTATTGGAAACAATTTCTAACGTCCTTTAACATCAGATTTGGATCAGGACTTTCACGGTCCATTTGAATTTCACATAGTGAAATTCCGACTAGTAAAGTTATCGTATTTTTGAAATGTAAGAACCGCCGTGGTCTAGTAGGTAGTGTGTTGGCTTATAAGACGAAAGGCCTGGGTTCGTATCCCGCGGTCAGACATCTAAAAAATGAAATATGAAAAAAAAAATATTTCTTCGGCGGCTTCCCTCTCAGCAGGTTTCTGGCAAAAACTCTGAGAGTAAATACAATTGCCATGAAAAGTTCTCAAAAATCTGTCGTTCGGAGTCGACTTTAAACTGTAGGTCCGCGCCACTCATGTATAAAATTTAACACACACAACATAAGTGGTGATGAGAAGCTAGGCCGTAATCCTGACTGAAGGGTTGTAATGGCCAATTATGTATGTATGTGTAAAGTTATCGTATTTTTGAAATGTATTCGGAGACAGAAAACATTCTGAATTGCTTTCGCCTTCAGATTATCATACAAATTTTTTAAAAACGTACACCAAATAATATTAATGTGTGTGAAAATAAATACGAATTTGAATATGCAAGACAACATCGAAAAGTTTTTAGCAGCGCCACATTTGCCGTTAACAGAGCAACATTTCTCCTTAACAGAGTTGTTAGCTGTTTATCAATATCCATCTGAAGAAGCTGACTTGTTTAGAAGCTAATTTAAGATATATACTAGGTCTATGAGTACCATATCATACTCAAAGGAAGTTTCCAAGGTCTCTGAATATAATCAGCAATATAGTCACATAGAAAGTGATATGATATTGAGAAAATTGTCTTTGAAACTATTAATTTTTTGCTTGACAATTCTCTAGAAGGACAGACAGTGGCCATTATGGAACATATGGGGCATAGTACACCTACCCGACTATATGCAAAAAAGGGTAAAGAGTATCCTCATTCGAACCGGGGTAGTGGGATAGCTGGCATAATTTTGGTATTCGAGAAAATTTGTCTCTTCCATTCCCCATCAACCTTTCCATTATTTTCAATTCTGTTATTATAATGAGAATTAAATTTTATGTCAATAATCTGCCACAATTGCAAAATAGAAGACAGATGAATGGAGTATTTTAAAAATATCAATCAACAGTATTGACTATGTGATGCCCAATTCATATCATTAGCAAAATGGAGTGGTTCTCAATTTAGAAGTTATTCCTGTGCTTTATACATTGCAATTATGGATATAAAATTACGGTAAACTTGTGGTTGCTACTATGATTTTATACTGTATTTTGTCTCACGGTTTCCAAAAAGAAATTTCCTCCAGATCATCTCTTCCATAGCAGTTGATCTTTTTTATAATTATTTCAATTATGACGTCAAGTGAAGTATGCCTTTTGGCTTTCTTGCGACTGGCCTTTTGCAGCCACCACAATCTTTACATTTGTATTTACCAGTAACTGGAAAATTTTTATACGAAGGACCTTATCTTTTTTTTTTTGCATTTAATTTAATTATTTTTGTAGATAAATGTTAATAAATAATTTAATACAAACAATGTTTTAGATCTCCGACCAAGGTGGTGGCATTCCACGTTCTCAGAGCGATCAACTTTTCAAATACATGTACA
>QOCX01007074.1:0-10550 GCA_005959815.1 Sarcophaga bullata
TCTTTGATATATGTAAGTATGTTAAAGATTTCTGGTCGTGAAGTAGTTGATATGAAGTGGTTCAATGTTTTAGAGAGAAAAGAGGACAGACATATGAGCTTTAAGTCTTCAGCAGTTGTTCATTATATTGTCGCCGGCTTGGGAATAAATACTACCTATGATTCTTGTAATCTCCGGGTAATTAAGCAATCTTAAGACGTGGTCTATCAGTACACATTAGCCCGCATCTTTTGAAAGTCAAGAATAACCAAATTCCCGATTATGTTTATATCCGCCAGATTAACGTGCTGCAATTATTTAATACGAGGACATTCTATACTCCCGGTGTTGCCAGCCAACTGCAGTCGACTATTTTTGTCTTCTTCTGAACTCTTTTCGCATCTTTGCAATGTTGATCCAGCGTTGATGGTCACAGCCAATAGTTACTTTCCATAGCGTCAAATATCGTGCGTTCTTCGTCAGGAGCTGTTTCTAATCTGAATGAAAGATCCTCGACAAGGGATGCGTTAATGATATTTGTAGGTCACATGCTTGACTTATCAAAATAAAGTAAACAAACCTACTTGAAAATGTAACTTACTAGTAGTACTTGAGAAACTGAAATGATAATGCAAGATAGAAGTATAGTTGGAATACAAAGTTTTTATTATATTTTAGTAGATAATTTCATGGCTTTTATACACAGCTATGTCTTACATGGCCTCTTCGATCAGAGTAATTTTTGACTTCTTTTCTCAAGAAATCTGGCAATATGGTTGGCTTGAATATTGTTTTCAAATGCTTCGAGAGTTCTTGTTTGCCAAAATAATTCAATAACTTAACATAGCTCTATAAAAAGTAATCTAGATGCGATAAATCGTACGAATGACAGGACCAACATGACTAGTCCTGAACAGAATGTCACCAATAAATCGAAATGTTAAGCGCGTTGTATGACAAGTTGTTTCGTTTAGCTGATCCATCGTTGGATACAAAAGTTTTCCTTGCTGATTTTGAGTAATAAGGACCGATGAGTAATCCACATCAAACAGTAAATTTTAATAGATGGTCTAGTTGGTAGTGTGGAGAACTTCAAATTAGTGGCGGGACTTACAGTTTGATGTCGACTCCAAACGACAGATTTTTGAGAAACATTAATGGCAATTTTATTTATTCTCAAAGTTTTTTTCATGGGTACTCAAAAATGCGCAGTTCATGTATGAACTGTATTTTATAGGCACGTAAGCCACGATTTTTTCCCTCTGATCTTTTACTGAAGCAGAGAGTTGATATGGTAACACCAGTGCTCAGTGTATTTAATCTTGGTCCAACTTAAACTAAGGACTTGTTGCAATTCTGGGAAGACATGGATACATCCAAGTCGATTATATTATTATATTTATTTTTTAATCAAATCTCTACAAGTTTGAAAATTTATTCTAGTATTAAACGATTCATGATGGCTTGCCAAATCTTATTAAATAAAAATATCAACGCAGTTTGAAATGTTCAGCTATCAAACACATGTTGGAATTAAAATATAATATATATAGGTAGTTGCGATCCATCTCTGTTCGAATTTAAAGATTTGTATACTGCACTGCACATACAATCTTATAAAAACAATTTTTTGTTTAGCGGCTACTGATGTGGGTTTTTTTTTTAAACGAACTTTACTTTTTCTTTAAGGACAGAACATAACCATTACGAATATGATACTAGTTTGAAGTTGTTATTTGGATTTCTTGTTAGTTTTGTTTTTACTATACGAAACATATTTTACATTTGCAAAGTAAAAGCTTAGGAAAAATATGGTTTTTACTTGTTGCGTCAAATGTTTTCTAAATGTGGACATACCCTTTACACTCCTTCTTCCATTTTTAGAATTATAGAAACTGAAATGTTGAAAAATAAAATGTGGATACATATGTGCGAGTATATCATATAAAAAATATTGCGATTAATATTTTTTATTGATACAAAGACCACATTTCATTGTGTTTATTTATATTGTTTGTTTGATTATATTTAATAAAAAACAACGTTTTTTTTTTTCGAATTCAAATTGATAAAAAATCTAAAAAAAAAACGAATAATAAAGGATTGAAATGTTCCAAAAACCAGTTGTTTGCACAAGAAACACAATCTGTTATATTCTTTAAACATTTGTATTTCAATTTTTATTTATATTCTTTATTCTTTTTAAATACATTCTTTAGTATGTGATTTAAAATGCCATCATTACTTTAATAAATAAATAGATATCATGTAGAAAATAGTACAAAACAATAAATAATCAACCTTGTTCGTGGGTACTTTCTTACACTTGTATGCTTGTGTGCACAAGCGAATGAAACTATGTATGTATGTAATTCTATAAATTTATATTGAAATAAATTTAATAAATCATTAGTGTCAGTTTAATAATTGACCCACAAACTGTGACAGTTTCGTTTCGATAGTGAATTTTTTATATGATTTTATGTGCAAGAAGAGGAAAAAAAATTGTTTATTTTAGGAAATACAGACATTATGGTGACTAAAATGACAACTGCTTAAGGTGTTTTCGTTTGACAAGTGGCTGGATACCGTTTTTATGTATTTATACAATATTATCAGATATTTTACTTTAAATTTGTCGGAATAATATCAAGCTATTTCACATCTTCTTCGATTTGAATCAAAATTTATTAAATATTTTATAAAGTTAATGTTTTAACTAACTGTAATTTTAAATTTACTTTATTTAAACTTAATTATTGTGTTTTTAAAATTATTCCGGGCAATATTGACTTGTTAAACTCAAGCTAGAACTGCCACCCATTAAAAAAAAAAAAACAAAAAAAAAACTTCGAAAAGTATTGTTTTATTAAAAAATATTGTTAAAATATATACATGAAAATAAGCTAAGTGATTTTAATCTTAATCTTTGAAATATATTTGAAATTTTAGAATTTCTAATTCAGTAAAAGATGGATACAAAAAATACCTCCTAATGACTCCATTGACGAATCCAATTGTTTCTAAAAAAAACCTTTGCAATGAATCTCACTTACCATAAAAGGCAATGATTTGTAGCTTTATATTTACTCATTTCACGCTATAAATAAAAAAACTTGAGTATGATTTAGCTTAAGTTATATATTGTAGAACGAATGCTTTTTGTTAGACTGGCAGTGCTGTTTTGAAATAGACCACAAGTGAATATTTGCAAAAATCTCGGATTCTGATTTTTTTTTTTTTTTTTTGTTGACTGGGTGTACAAAGTAAACTTGAATTGAAAAACAAAAATCAGAGCGATGTACAATTAATTAACTTCTGAATTTGATTTGTGTAATCAATATTAGTATCGAGTATTTTCACGGAAGACTAAATCATCGATTGAAAACTTTCTCCCTAATGATGACATCAAAAACGAAATATGAAAAAAAAAATATTTCTGCGGCGACTTCCTCTCAGCAGATTTCTGTCAAAAACTCTGAGAGTAAATAAAATTGCCATGAAAAGTTTCTCACAAAAAATATGTCGTTCGGAGTCGACTTTAAACTGTAGGTCCCTCCACTCATATATAAAATTAACACACACAACATAAGCGGTGTGAGAAGCTAGGCCGTAATCCTGACTGAAGGGTTGTAATGGCAATTATGTATTATGTATGTATGAATGAAAACATATGAAGCCTGTGCTAGAAAAGTATTTTAATGTACATAGTAGCTGCGTAAAAATTATTAAAAATTATAAAGCACTTTATCTCAGCTGGCAATTAATTGTAATTAATCGGATATCTATTTTGCACCTTATAATGTTGTTGATGAAATGAGCGCTATGATTAACGAGAAGCTATTGGGGAAAATGCTCTTGCTGTAACTAAACTACAATATTATATGCAATAAGAAAGCAAAACAAAACATAGATCTCATGCAACAAATCATTTTACAACAAACTTCAAAGCACCGACCTGTTTATACCTTTGTTCAGACTCTGACATATGTAAAGAGTTCACAGAGGAAAACACATATTTTTTTTGTATTTCTAACGGATATTTGTCATGTCTATTACATAAGTGCTTTATAATACTAGAGACATTATAATTTAAGAATGATGAATATGATATCCGCAAAAAGACCTCCCCCGCATACATGCTGATTATCGAAAAAAAAACAATTTCATTGAAAGCTTAAGTATTGTGTTTAAAAGAAAGTTCAGATAGTGTGCACTTTATATACAGCATAGGACGATCCACTGTCCTGTTGAAAATAAATTTTATGAATTAATTAAAAAGATTCTAAGTATTCACAATTTAAATATAATTGATTTAATACCACCAACATGGTAAAATCGGAATCAAATGAAATTGGTGAATATGATTTTATCAGGAAAACCAAATAGTTGCTCGGTCTCCAATGAAATTAATAAGTTATTGAAGAAGCGATAGTCAGTTGGTTATAATTTTAAATCCAACTAAACTTGTAAGAGTCAATCTGCATTCTTTCGCTTACAGCGGAATATTTTCAAGTGCACTTAATCAATGGACACAGGATTATGAGAACTAAAAATGTCCACAATTTATTCAGTGAAATAATTTTAGCAACTAGAATGCTTTCTTTGTAATATCTATGAAAATAAAATTTTAACTAAAAAAAACAAAAAAACTATTGCAAAAAAAAATTCGAACATGATCATCGGCGTGTTAGTATTATCATTTTATTTTAATTTGTTTTCTAATTTCTATGAAATTTAAACTACAAAACTCCAAATACAATTTTAGTTTAGATCAAATAAATAAGAATTAAATACTATATTTTATTTAATTTTTCGTTTTGTTCATTTTTAATTTTTATTGCTATTTCTGTACAGTATGCATGCATATATGACTCCGATGGCGTTATTGTCGTGTGGATACAATACATTGTGTGGAGATGAGACTGAGTAATTACTTTATTCTATAGCTGGAGGAATTTAGTTTATTTGATTTTTGTTCTCTTTCTTTTGTTTTATCTGTTTTTCCACTAATTTATATTGTATATACAAATTTTCATTTTAGTTATTGTTGTCTTATTGCCAGTTTTTGGGCATACAGCCAAATGAAGTGGTTGTATATCGGTCGGTCTGTTTTTTTTTGTTATTTGTTTGTTGTATTTGAATGCCACTAATAAATTTTAAGATATTTTACTTTTAATACATAATTCAACTTGGTTATACGTATTTATACTTACAGTACTGTAGCATATATTAGTGTTTTTAATGCTGCTTAATTAAATAATAATTTTATTTATAAAACTATAAACAAACTTTAGAAATGATCAGTTTTTATTGTAAATTATGTTAGAACTAATGGAACGTTGACGGATATAATTTGGCCAATATATTTTTGATACATCTATTGACATCACGATCATCAGATTAATTGTTTTTTAGCATTAATTTGCAATTGTTTTAATATATCATTAAGATTGTTGTATTTGTTTAAGTATTTAAAAAATATGTAGTTTGTAAAACGTAAGCTTGCATTTTTGAAGAAGTAAGAAATGCTTTAAATTTTTTAGTTAATCTAGGACTAGATAAAGCAAACATGTTATATGGATAGAAACGCTGAACCACTGACTGCGGTAGATTGCCAGATAGTGCCATAAAAGATGTTTATCATTTTAATGTACATACATACATAATAATTGGCCATTACAACCCTTCAGTCAGGATTATGGCCTAGCTTCTCACACCACTTATGTTGTGTGTGTTAATTTTATACATGAGTGGAGGGACCCACAGTTTAAAGTCGACTCCGAACGACAGATTTTTGAGAAACTTTACATGGCAATTTTATTTACTCTCAGAGTTTTTGCCAGAAATCTGCTGAGAGGAAGCCGCCGAAGAAATATATTTTTTTCATATTACGTTCATATTATCTGACCGGGGATCATCATTTTAATGTACCTGCTTTTTAAATATCCACTTATTATTTGTTTTGCCTTAAAAAGAGTATTGAAAATAAATTTTCACAATCTTTCGATTTCATTTTCTTAATTATTAAAATTAATTTGATTTAAGTCTTGATCTGTGAAACATTTTCATAATGTTACAATTATTTTTATATGTTGTTACTATTATTTTAAACATAATTGTAAATTCATGTCTATTTGTCTGTCTGATTATTGTTGTTGCTTCTCTTATCGTTTGTCTGACACAAATTCATTTCTATCCATAAAGGAAAATTGTGAGCAAATATTTACCACATATCTACAGCTAAAATGTATGTGTGTGTGTGTGTATAGCAGCAGCAGAAGTAGCATCAGTGGCTGCAACTCAATGAAAAACATTTAAAAGTTTTATTCTATAATATTTCTTTTAAGCTGTTCAAAGCAATAAAAGAATTTTCTTTAAAAACATGAAGCTGCCATCCATATAACAGCCTTGCAGCAACAGCAACATAATTTGCAAGGTGGCATGTGTAATAAGTAGAAATATAAATAAATGCATGTATGGATACAAAATAGTATTTTCATTTCATTTAATTATTTTGAAGTTTTAAATACCATTTGTTTTTAAGTGTCTTTATAATTTTCTCAATTTGTGTGCTGGGATATATTGACCCTAATTAATGAAAACATTCTTTAAAAAGATAAAAATTTATAAATATTTTTAAGATAAGAAAATATATTGTACTACCACCACATATTATGCATATACATATAATATATTTAAGTACATATGAGTTGGCATTCGATGATTTCGATATGCATCTTTTGAAAGAAGACTCAGAAAACGTGAAAACTGTGATTAACTTCTTCAATATACTATAAGTTCTTTTAATATTTAATTTATAATATTAACTTATAAATATCAGTTCTACATACAAAAGTTACATATTCATTTGAGCAAATATTTAGCTCTTAAAATGCTTTTAAATGCCGGTGTTTTGAAAATATTTCTTTTTTTTTAACACGTCCATTTTAGTTTATAAAGCAATACAAGTTAAATATATTCACACATTTATCATTTACCATTGTCTGCTTGAAGAATGATGATTAAATTTTGAATTTGCTGTTCTTTTTATTATGCAAATTGAAAATAGTAATAAATATTCGTACTTATGTTGACACTGTCACATATGTATCTATGTATTATTTTTTTTTAACACGTCCATTTTAGTTTATAAAGCAATACAAGTTAAAATATATTCACACATTATTCATTTACCATTGTCTGCTTGAAGAATGATGATTAAATTTTGAATTTGCTGTTCTTTTTATTATGCAAATTGAAAATAGTAATAAAATATCGTACTTATGTTGACACTGTCACATATGTATCTATTTATTTATTTACACGTATATACATACATACGTATATGAAATTGTTTTGTTATAAAGATTTTAAAGGTTGTTTACCTGAGTTTGAAATACGGATACGATGTTTATTAATGAGATAGCATTTTTATAGCACAATTGTGCTGAGAGAATTCAACACACAGTTGCTTATGATCTTTTTTTAGTCGTCGATCAGACAGCGGCGGAGGCACATGTCAGAGGGTGCTGTAACAATATTTTTTCAGGTTTACACATAAAAATATTTAAAGTAAATTTTTTAAAAATCTTTTTATAAAATCCAACATCTTATGTGTTCTAAAATGACATTTTAAGACATTCAAAAAATTAGGAAGGGAAACATGCTTTTCTTTTTGTAGAAAATAAAGCAATTTTTTTTGGAAAAATTAAAAGATATTTATTAGTAGGGTGGAAAATTTAAGAACCCGAAAGTAATTCCCACCAGATATTTAAAAAAAAAACATTCCCTAATTTTCGAGTTAAAGATGTATAACTTTATATATGTTGATGAAATGAAAACAAATTTTACGTAAATTACATAAAACATTTGTCTATGACAGTAAATAAATCAATTTCACTCAATTTATTTTCACTCACTTACTCACTAATACACAACCAAAAAAATTTTGGTAACCCCTGAATACTTTATTTAAATGAGAGTGGATCATTTTTATCAGCCGAAGGAAGACAACTGTCACACGCATCGTATATTATGTCGTTATAAATTAGTTATTCGTGAATTGTGCCTGCACCCGTACAAAATTCAGATGACCCAAGAACTAAAGGTATGTGATAGCAGAATGGGTTCCGGAGCAGTTGGCGACTGACCCCAATTTTCAACGAAAAATCACCTTTAGCGATATGGGCCTTCTCTTCTTGACGATATTCACATGATATAGAAGAGCGTACAATTCAACCTGAAAAAGTCTTAGCCTGGTGTGGATTTTGTTCTGGCCGCATCAGCATAATATGCCATAGAGCTCGTGCCACATTGGATATCCTGACAGAGCGATTTGAAGGCCTTATCATCTTACGCAGGGCTAGATTTTTTTGTGTGTGTTTGAAGTCGTCGTAGTCCAATAGGTAGTTTGTTGGCTTATTAGAAGTGAGGCCACGTTTCAAACCCCAGTTCAGACATTTCCTACAAAGCGAAAATACAAAAAAAATATTTCTTTGGGAACTTCGTCTCAGCAGATTTCTGGCAAAATCTCTGATAGTAAATAAAATTGTCATGAAAAGTTTCTACAAAAAAAAAAAAAATGTGCGGGGTTTACTTTAAACTGAAGGTCTAACCACTCAAAAGAAGCTAGGTCGTAATCCTGACTAAAGGGTTGTAATGTCGTAGATATATACGCATAAGCCAGAAATCCTAGTGATCCTCACAGCCAAGATAAATCATTTTATGGGCAAAATTTAACCACATTTCCATTGCATTTCACCCACAGAAGCCGTGGCGGACATTTGAACGATAGTGTATATTACGCACTTAATGACACCAATAGGCCTTTCAAAGGATTAAACAATTCCGATTTGTTTTATATAATTTTAAGATAGGAAGCGCTTAAAGAAAGAACCGATATATAAATATATTTTCTGTTGTGTGATCAATTTTATTATAACTTTAATTAAAAACCTGATTTGTTTTCATTCACAAAAATTCACAATTTACAGCCTTTTTTTTACTAATAACCTGTCAATTTTATTAAAAGAATACAAAATTTAAATAAAAACACGCTGAATATTAACGAGGATTTTAACTGTGTTCATTTAAAAAAATGCAATTCTTTCTTTATTTCTTTGTATTCAAGCTTCTTGTATGACTACGATCTGAAGGCTAAAAAAAAATAGAATTTCTGACAAATCCGCTTCTGGATTGGTTGCACTTGTCAGTCCATTTAAGTTTTTAATTTTCGACCATTTTTCGCATATTAGATGAATGTTGAACGCTGCAACATTAGCGGATTATTCGCGTAAAAAAGGTCTTTTTATAAGATTCCACAAAAAAGTTTAAACAATGTGAAAAATGATGAAATGTCGGGAAACATAAAATTTCTCGCTCGTTATATACCATAAACATAAGGCTTTGAATTGACGATAACAGTTCTGTGTAAGGTTATTTTCTAAAAAATATCGCATAAATATTACCTTCAGACCATTATGCGCATCAAATATGCAACTGCTATCCCACAATCATTTCTGGTTCGCCGAACCACATAATGTTCTTTGAAAAACCAAAATTTGTTCTGTATCTTCAACATATCTAAGACATTACGAATGTTTATGTTTGATTGTCTGAGTTGGACTCTATATGCAAAATATTCCCTAAAGGGCCGCAAGGACCAATTACTGAAAATTATGTCGTGCTTTCTTTAATAGAAAGAGATATTTTCAGCAGTGCATACATTGCAACGATGTACATAGATCTGTAATGTTTCCAGTCTCTTAAATATTTTTTTAGTGTTGCTAGTTTTTTACAGAGTAGTTCAGTTATCACTGAAGTCGCCGTAGTCTAGTTGGTAGTGTGTTGACTTATTAGACGAAAGGCCAGGGTTCCGAATCCCCGGTCAGACATCAAAAACGAAATATGGAAAATATTTCTTCGGAGACGTTCTCTTAGCAGATTTCTGACAAAAACTCTGAGATTAAATAAAATTGCCATGAAAAGCTTCTCAAAAAAATCGACGATAATGTTACTATGACCAAAACTTCCATACAAAATAGATATCCTTTAAATCAATAATTTTTTAACTACTAGTCGCTTTTAGTATATTTAAGTTTCTGAGAGTAAATAAAATTGCCATGTAAAGTTTCTCAAAAATCTGTCGTTCGGAGTCGACTTTAAACTGTAGGTCCCGCCACTCATGTATAAAATTAACACACAACATAAGTGGTGTCAGAAACTAGGCCGTAATCCTGACTGAAGGGTTGTAATGGCCAATTATGTATGTTATGTATGTCAGTCATCACAGCCATAATTATTTTACAATGCTTGAAAATTTGTCACGCTTGAGTCACCTGTTTTATTGTAAGTTTTTATTGTAGTGTTCTTCGGTTTTTAAACTATCAATACTCACTCGGTCGGCAATGGAAAATTTTTCTTTCTTTCTGGAACATGCATATTTCTTTAAGCTTTTATTGTGACAGAAGTGTATCTATCTCCTTATGAATTCAATTAGCGTATTCTATAATTATGAGTTTTAAATCGAATAAAACATACATACATACGTATTCATAATGTTTATTAGA
>QOCX01007075.1:0-10199 GCA_005959815.1 Sarcophaga bullata
CAGACAATCAGAGGATGTCAAAAAAGTGTGGTGCTATCACCCATAATGTGAAGGTTGTATGCGGTTCGTGATATCTTGTATTGATGATAATCCCCGGCAATGATGCAACAGATTCCAACTTCACATTCAACTGGTTATGCTATCATATGGTATTTTCTTAAATGAACAAAATTTATTCGAGCGTGTTATTGCAATCACTTGCATTTTTTTCTCGTAGTGCCTCAGACTCGTACTCGTCAGATATATGCACGTTTCATTACTTAAACTATTGCTTGTAATACCTACAATAAGTGCTAACATTTCTGCTTGCCAAATGTAGTCAATTTTATTGTTCAGTTCCTATTCTGTTATGCTATCTATAGGATGTAATGGACAATCTTCTTTTCTTTCCATTCCATCCAAATAGACTTATCAGTAATCTTAAAAATTTCCAACAGGGTGCTTTAGAAAGTTCTATTTGGGGAAATTTTGAGCTAACATTGTACTCATTTAGTGCCTTTAAAGCTATTTGGCTATCCAAATAGTAACACACTAGATTCTCTAGAGGAATCTAGAGGAGTATACTTATCAGGGAGCTTCAGCTTAATGTGGCAGTTTCAGGCTCCATTTTCGAAACCTCAACCACTTAGTAGACTACTTACACAATATCATTGCTTTCTCTCTGTATAAACCATTGAGAGCAGCTTGTCAAAATCACTTACTTAGCAATACCAGCCATCTAGATAGTTTTGTGAAGGTAAAGATTTGATCCGTGATACCTTTGGCTAAACTTGTTCTGTCTCTGGCAGCATCTAGGCCATTGCATTTTACTTTAGCATGGTTCAGGTCAGTACTAATAACCCAGTTGATTGGGAGTTCAATAAAACAGCACTGTAATGAATCTTCCTTTCAAAAAAAACTGGGGAAAACCTTCAGACGTAGAGTGGACGGCATAGAAGCCACAGGCTTACTTTTCCACATAGTAGGTGATCATTTTCATGGACAATTCGTTTCCGTAAATACAGAAGACTATTGCGATTGGCAGGATGTCATTGCTTTATCAAGAATCGTAATCCGTTAAAACAAATTTTCAGGTAAGTGAAACATCCTGATTTCATGCCACTTAGTCCACTATATAGCTACGTTCTCTGGACTAACTCTGGGGGCTACAATTGGCTATTTCGCAAAACAACATCAAGTTGCCTAAAAATTTTGAACAGAAAGCCAATTACTGTAACTGGCTTTACGAGTTTTGGCTATTTTGGTGGAAAGGAGTTCGGCTGTTTATACTTCCCTGCTATGGTACCAAGACACACTGTTACATTATATATTGAAAACCTTGGCATCCTCTTACCATCTCCATCTCAATGTGGGGTTCACTGGTTGCATTAAACCCAGCCTCAAATACTTTTCTTATTGTTTTTTTTTTTGTTTGGTCAGTTTGTTGTTTAACTGGTTCTATACTGGTGTAGGTATAAACTTTTTTTTTGGCTTGCTTTTTTTTGCTTTTTGGCAACATTGCAAAGCCAAAACATCAACGACGGGCCTACACAACAGGATCCTATTCACATTAAAGTAGTTTTCATTTTCTGTTTCTCACTTTGTAGTTGTTGATCATTCTCGGTTTAATTTTCTTTCGATTCCCATTCACAAAAAAAAAAAAAAAAAAAAACACTCAACAACAGTAGTGGCAAATAAACCTTTTTTTTCTATGATAAATATTTCGCTTTTTTCATACAAAAAGATTCCCAGAAAAAAAAAATCCAAAGAAAAGAAGGAGTTGGAAAGACTGAAAAGAAATATTTGGGAAATCTTTGTTAAAGACAACACAAGTCATTCGCAAAATGAGGGGAAGAAGAAAAAAAAAATGACGTTGAGACTTGGTCCATGAGTTACCCTATAGCTATCACAAAATTTTGTACTTTTGTGGGCCGCTAGCCCTGCCAACACAACAATATTTTTTCAGAAGAGTTTTAGAAACAGATTTCTTGGTAATTTTTACTATCTAATATCATCGGTGCAGTTGCATTGGGTGTCATGCAAACCGATGGCGGAAACAATCGTTTTTTGTGTAAAGGGGCCATCTAATCCTATCTAATCGTCTCTATTTTTACGCCAGGGCAAGAATACACATTTTTACTTTGCCTTAGGTTTCGTCAGAGATTTAGGGAAATACGGAATGGCTGATCCAGGAAACATTTTTCTGTTTTTGCGACCAGAAATTTTAAAAACTCTGCATTTTGCAATAATGTAGTCAGAACTCACTGCGACAAGGTTCAGAAGTCATATCCACACTTAAAAAGCCCGTCGTAGTCTTTAGGTAGATATTGTGGCTTATTATACCTGGGACGACCACGCGTTCAACAGCCTTCTTCTGGCCAAAAAACTCAGAAAGAAAATAAAATTTTCCATGAAAAGTTTCTTTCTAAAAATGCTGTCGTTGCGGGAGCCCGATCTTTAGATATGGCCAAGTCTCCGGCTAATCAATCTATAAAAAATTAAACACACAACAATTAGGGTGGTGGTGAACAAATGCCCTTTCTCGCAAATGAGAACATTCAGCTGCTGAGGTCTATGGGGAAGAATTCGGTCTCACATACGGAACCAGCTAGTTAGGCGTATCTCTTGTTCTTCCTAAATTTTTCGGCTTAATAGACTGCACTAGTTCATGGTTGATGTGAGAAGACTAATCGTCATACAGGCACTCGCAATTAGGTTTTAAAGGCAGCCTGACTGTCACACTAGGCATTACTAGTTTCAGGAAATATTACTGCTATTCCGGAACTGTTTAATTTCAGATTAACGGACAATTGCAGTAATCGCCAATAGGACTTTGGCTGATACTTTGAGTATACAATACCCCGGTATTTTCCTTCCTTAATATCAAGCTAGTCGGATAACGGTATTATCAGGAGACCATGCCAATCAAATATATCGAGAAGTTAAGGCCTAAAAACGTTATAACACAGCCTAAGCACGCTGTTCTAGGATCAACAGTGCTGCTGAGATTCAGTATGTTAGTCGCAAGAGTTGGCCTTGCTAGTTCCAGGAGAACTAAGTAGGAATCTAATTCCATCATGGCATAAAATCTTTATTAGGCGTCGTCCTTAGGCATTACGTAACTTAAGGGGAATGGCCATATAGGATCTTGGTGGTGACCACAGGACATTAGTCTCTCAATGGGACGACTATGATAGGGATGCACGTGACAGACTAGCACTGGGAAAAAGATTCACAGGGTTAGGGCTCTTTTACTTTTTTCAATGCGCGCTAACAACTCTTACTTACACAGATGCTAAAAATTCGACTGTTTTCCATACCGCCAGGGCTTTCAGCTATACGATTAAATTTCCACCATGATTTTCAGCTCTTCCTATTAACATTCTTCTTTCATCGGACTTGATTTAAGGCTGCAACAACACATAACCTAAACCCCAATATACCCACATTAAAATTATTGCATGTCGCTCGAAAAAAGACAATGAATGCATTGGTGTAAATGGGTCAAAAAGAAATTGTGCAACTAAATGCGTCTTTCTCTTTCATCTTCCATCGTTCTTCCCAGTTTACTTCTTGTCCACCAACCAATTTCGGTCAAGGATAATATCAGTTTTAAAGGATCACCGGGATTGCCGAAATTCAACTGATCGATTCGCCTTGTCCATGCTAGGGGGAGTGTTTACGCGGTATAACACGAATTTAATACAGAGTCCGGCAAGGCGGATAGTGTCATTCACACAATGTACCGGGACGTCGGTTCAGGGAACTTTGGAACGCTTGTGGCAACACCGAGCCAAGCGGGAATTCTGGGAGGTGCGGCGCTGCTCTGTTTGGAATATTGCCTGGAATTAAAAAAAAAGGAAGAAAAGAAAAAATAAAAAATTGGTTTTTAAAGCAACGAAACAGAAAAGACTTGTCATTTGAAATGAGAGAATTGAAACGTCTAAATCAGGTGAAAGAATGTCGGATAATCAAAGTTTACGATTTAAACGAACATTCGATCGCGAAGAGGACGCTCGAAAGTGTGCGCTGATATGATGAACAAATTTCGATAAAATTTAAAAAGTTTGCGATTTTGCGGATCTAGTGGGTTGGATAGGGCTGCCTACATGGTCAATTGAATTCCAAGGTTTCCTCTACGGTTCGGATTGTTACTTTAAGACTGGGACTGTCGGCGGATGAAACAAACTTATTTTTCAAATGTAGTAGCATCATAAAAGTGTCATATAAACGGGCAAACTCGGATGGAAATGGACCTAGTGAGGGAAATGAACTTAGTAAGTTAGATAGCCATTAGTCTTAAGGATTTCAAAACAGGTTTGCTTCTGGTCGGGCATTACTTGTGAATCATTTCTTCAAATTGCATGCATTTTTATTCCATGATTTGCATATTTTGCGTCGATATCTTGTGTTTTTTTGGGCACTTTTGGAATCGATAACTTAAATTTTTTAGTTGATGACTTTTTGAATGCATATTTTCGGTTGATGCCTTGCATTTTTTGATTTTTAAGCCGATGACTTACATTTTTTTAGGTCGATGATTCCATTTTTTCGGTCGATTACTTGCATTTTTTTGTCGATGACTTTATTTTGTTGTGTCAATGACTTGCATTTTTTGAGTCTACGACATGCATTTTTCTGGTTGATGCCTTGCATTTTTTGATTGAAGACTTACATTTTTTTGATCGATGATTTACATTTTTTAGGTCGATACTTAATTTTTTTGTGCCAATGACTTATGGTCAATGATTTGCATTTCTTTGGCAGATAACATGCATTTTTGTGTCAATGACTTGAACTTTTTGGTTGATGGCAAAGATATACTAGCTTGGCAACCGATATCTTCTGGTTTACGTAACGCTCGGTTGTAATCCTTGATGCAAGGGCTATCCAGCAAACTGGGTCCATTTCTCTCAAAATTTCATTTTCTATTCGATTTTGGCTGCTATATACAGAGGATTTTTTGTTTTGCAATATCTCCGGTCCCCAAGGTTACCCGAGCATAGTGAAAGCTGCTGTGGAATAATTGGTTCGATGGCTATCCAGACCACTTGGTACGAAAATCGTATCTTATTAAATTTTATCGAATCTTTCTCGATTGATAAAGAGCACTTTTTTGCTAATTTGAAACAAAGTTAGCTTCATCGTCTATACCTAGGAAAATGTATTACAAGTTACGCGCGTATATAAAGCTTCTTCTATAAACGAGTCAGCCAGGCTAAGCTCTAGCATTAGAGACAACATGCTACTGTTAATGGTGGGTACTGGCCGAAATGCTAGAGGAGATAAGTGAAAAGAGATTTGATGCCAAAGATATGATCGGCTCTTAAACAAATTCATTCTGATGGCTTCGACAAAGAATACTTCGCACTTTCAAAGTTGAAATATGACGCAATAGAAATATCTTAGATAAAATGAAAAAATCATCTCGAAAACAAATTTTTATTTGATGGCGTTTACAAATTAGATTTTTTGAAAATGTTTTATTCAGTTAGTCAGAGACTTATAATTCTACCCTCGTTAGGATAGAACATATCTCTTTCCACTAGATCATCTGTGCCCCAAGCAAAAAATGTGGGTCACAATTAAAACAAAAACCAGAAAACCAATTTACGTTGTTTTTAGAAGACAAATGAAATAAACACGCAGATAAAATGAAATAAAAAAATTAACAGAAGTTGAAAAAAGTTGAAAAATATTCGCTTAAAATGCTTTCCACTTTGAATTGTAATTTATTTTGCATTGAAAAATAACATGTCAACACTTTTAAGTTTCATTTGTTTTTACCTTATACCAACGCGGAGAAATTCATCTTTCCATTTTACGTTTATTTACAGGTTGAAAGCAGGTGCAAAACAACAATAAAATACAATTTAAATGCAGTTCTTAATGCAGTCTCTCGCTCTCTTTCTTTCACTCTCTCCATCTCTCTCTCTAAGCTCTCTCTCTTCAACTCTCTCATCTTCTGCTGGCGTACGGCTAAAACTTATGCACCTCAATTATATTTACAGAGAATAAGCATGCTTGCACATGATATATATGAATGTGTGTCTGTTGAAAGTGAGAGTGTCTGTGTGTATAATTACGGTTTCAATATCTACTGCGCAGAGTTTTCTGCGCACATACCAATGCCTTCCGTTTGCAAAAGTGAAACACAGAAGCAAGCCAAACATCTACCATGAACAAAAACTCGACTTCTGAATGTTGTATAAACTTTCAGCAGATATACTAACGGGAGACAGACCATAAGACAGGATGTAAAACGAGAGTCGAGAGTCAAAAAGAGAGATGAGCAGAGTAAGTACAGCAATACAAATTTACTTCCCCATTTCAATTCTTTCTTTTCTTGTTCGTTTCCTTCTTATTTTATTTTTTTATGCAAAAATATTGCATTTAAAAAATATTTCTTTTATTTTTTATTATTATTGTTGTTGTTGCCAGTTTCTTATTTTCTGCCATGACTTCTCATGCAAATGCGACATGAAGTGCATGTTTAAACATGCATACAAAAGCCTTATACATACACATACCAGCTTATACTCTCAGCAAAAGTTGTTTACAATGCAAAAAACTAAATGGAAAACAACAACAACAACAATAAGTAGGAGAAAAATCATATATGAAACAGCTTTTCCTCGATACTTGTTTTCCTCATGCAGTTTTCCAAATGTATTCCTTGTGTTGTTGTGTTGTTAGTTCAACTTGTGTACGATGAAAAAACATGAGTAAGTGTCACGTGTTTTTAACATTAAACGTGTGTTGTTTATTTGACTTTTGACTGTAGAAACGAAAGAACGAACGAAGAAACAAACTAATATGCTGTATAAAATAATACGCAAATACATACATACATATACAAATATATACCTCAATGTATGTGTGTATGTATGTATGTCTCTGAAATATGCTCACAATTTAATGTGTGTTCATATGATAAAAAGATATTGAATATACACGAGTATTCTATTGATTGTACTCCACACCTCATATACGCAATGAAAATTAATATCCCCGTTAATATTAGGTCTGTCGTTAGTCTGATTTCTGTAATTGAAAAGGTTAAAGATCGAGGGGGAAAGATAACGTAATGTAATGTCTACAGACTGCAGCATAGCAGCTAGGAATGCTGGTGAGGAGAAAAGCAAGCCTCTGTAAACAACTACCATGAAAATCTTAAAGCGACTGTAGATACGTTATTCATCAATTCCTTATGAAAACGAGCAGCTAGAAAGCTGAAAAGAAAGGCAATAGGCCAATCTACGGTGCAAANTAGGCCAATCTACGGTGCAAAATTCGCAAAGAAAGTGGGCCACACACTATCGCGAAAAGTGGAGTTTGTGCAACATTTGAAAAAGGTTTTACTGAAGTCTGGTAGTTAGTGTGTTGGCTTATTAGACAAGACTTTGTGGTTCAAGCTTAAGCCCAGACATCTCAAACAAAATGGAACATGGAAAGAATAATTTTATTGGCATTGCTCAAATCTATCCTTGAGAGGCTGTAGGTCTCGCCACTCATGGATAAAACTAACACACACACACAAGAGTGCCGTGGAGAAGCCAAGATCCTGACCAAGAGGTTATAATGATCATGAAGTGAGTAAGTTATAAGACGAATGTCTACTCAAGTTCACCAAGTTAAAATTTAACAAACAAATAATTGCCCAGAGACTGAAGGACCATAATACTAATACGGTAGCCTTAGCGACAAGACAATAACCCGCTGATTTCGAAAAGATTCTTCTCATCGTAGCCTTAATGTACTATTGAGTCTTAAGTAAAGGCTTGTTTACGGTCTTGATTACAGTGACTAGATATGTCACATCATCACTGTGGACAGATGCACCAAGAGAAAAGAGACAAAAAGCAATAGCATAGGTTTCGTAAGGCATTTAGGCAATCAATATCCAACCCGGTGTCAAACATTCTAGAAAGAAAACCAAACCGACTGCGATAGATTGTTGCTTATGCACAGCAATCTGCATATTCCAGAGCTTGGTTAAGTACGAACAAAAAGTTGAGAAGATTAGAAAACCTTCGTATGGTTTATTTGCAAAGTGGGTGACTGACACATGCCCTGAAAGACAGTCTTTTTCCTCCCCCCATCTATAATACCCACAGTTTCCTACAAAATTAATTTGCAGGAACTGCCAGGTTTTTTTCGTCAATGCCTTACAAATGACAATCTGCACACGAGAAATGTTATTATGTGAAGTATAACCTAAGCGATTTAAGAGTAGAAGTGTCCAAGTAGAAGCTAGGCAAAGTACTGTAAGAAGCCCTTTGCAGCGCAACGAGATTAGGCTTTCTTGTAAAAAACGATGGAGAGATATATATCATGGCATCTCGAGGAATCCGAAATACCCTTTTGCTCCTGGAAACACGACGGCAAGATTCGAGCTCCTGTTTCGACCACGATAATGCCTTCGTCTCCTGATGAATGATTAGTTTTATAAATGATACGAAATTTATCTTTGAAATCCTTGGCATTTTATATACAAGAACGGATGTTGGGATAGTATCGTTCGTTTAGCTACCTTAGTATTTGTTCTACGATACCGGCCCCTTCTAAGGTCGTGGGCAAGAAATTTCCAACGATATTCTTATGTCTCGAAACTAAATTAAGAAGTTCCTCTCTCTTTGAATGATAAGAAATTTCTCTGACAAATCCTGAGGCATTCATGGACAAGGACGGACTTTGTTAGGGACTTAATCGCAGTCTGGCTGTTCGAGTAAATCAAGATATTTGCAGCGAAAATTTCTTCACTAAACAGGTATTGCAGGACTGTCATAATCACCAAGACCACTTCCTAGAAAACACCACAGTAGCCAGGTAGTCTATATCAACGTTTAATAAGAGAATCCTTAATTGATGCTTTTTATGCAATCGGCATAAGCCTCAGATGCTTCACTGGGAAAGCCACAGCTTTAAACCACAAGCCAATAGATGGGAGTTCTAAATCAAAAATTAGTTCCTATCGTTTACTCGTATTGCTTTCCACCTAAATAGCACTGGAGGACTTGAGCATGTCATTACATACATACATACATACATAGGTACATAATTGGTCATTACAACTCTTTACCAGAATTAACTACCAAGCTTCTCATACTATTTGTTTTATCATGAGTGGCGGGACGTACAGTTTAAAGGCGACTCCGAAGACAGATTTTTTGAGGGGAACTATTGCTTACTACCATGTTGGTGAATTCAAGCCTTTAGTCATGCTTACAACTTAGTTTGTAACAAGGACTCATGTTGTGTGTGCTAATTGTATTCATAGGTGGCGGACCCTACAGTTTAAAGTTCGATTCCGGAGAAACTTTCATGGCAATTTTGTTTTACTGCAGAAACCTGCTGGTAGGAAGTCGCCGAAGAAAATATTTCGTTTTCATATTTCGTTATTTGTTGGAGTGTCTGACCTGGAATTTGAATCCGTGCCTCACGTCTAACAAGCCAACACACTTCCTACTAGACTACGGCGAGCATGTCACTTACGTGTCCAAATTTCATGAGTAAAGAAGTTTGTCAATCAATTTTATTTTCAGCTCGAGTACTTTCTAGCAAATGAGATGCTCGCTGTCCTTATTGTGAAATTTTTATTTAATTTCCCATTGGCCAAGCCATGGTATTTCACGCTTTCAATTAATTGTGTTTGTATACGAATGTAAGGTATCCCAAGGCTGATGTAAACCCACCATATTTGCTTTGCAGCATCTTTTATTCTGTTTTTTGTTTTTCATTTGCCATTTAATATTTCGTACACTTTAAATAAGTTTCACAAAAAAATTAATTTAAATGATGCCAAATTAAATTTCATTTTTAATATTTAAAGCAGCTTTAAAGTTTTAACACATTATTTTCTTCTTTCTTTCTTTCTCTTCTCTTCGTTTTTTTTTAATATTTTTTTTTGTGCAAAAAACTTTACAGACTTTTTATGTTGAAGATTTTGGTGAAATTTAACTTTTACTTTATCAAAAAGTTCTTTTCGTAAATTCTATGCTTTCCCCTCACCTTTTTCTCTCCTTTTTTTAAGATTCGCTAACAATTTAACATTTTCTTACACACACACATACACACAGTGCAAGTGTAGTAATACGGTTCAACGGTTTAAGGAAGAGTAGAAAAAAATCGGAAAAAACGGAAAAAAGTCTGGGGGTTATAGAGAAATATGTGTGTGTGTGTGTTTATGTGTATGTAAGGAGCGGGTAGAAACCGAAAAA
>QOCX01007079.1:0-10545 GCA_005959815.1 Sarcophaga bullata
AATTGTTGCATACTTTTTAGGGATAGTTGCGTATGTACTGCATGCATAGGTAAAATGACTACATTTTCTGACCGAAATTATCAGAAATCACTGAATAAAGATAAAAATCTGTATACGGGGGTTTTTGAGGTTGCTGATTTCGAATCTGGGGTAAAATCCTTCAAATTCAAAATGGCGTATCCAATATGGTGACCTAAATTTTAAAATTTCTTCAGATTTACGTGAAAATCAGTATACGGGGGTATTTGAGGTTGCTGATTTAGAATCTGAGATACAAATTTTCAAATACAAATTGGCGGATCCTGTATGGCCACCATAATTTTAAAATTTCTATAGATTTACAAGAAAGGGTGTGTTTTCTGAGCCCCGAATACGAATTCAATATTATTTATTAACGTACACACCAAAATGCAAATGAGCTTCATCCGAAATGTTTTTTTTTCTTTTTTTCATTCATTATGTTTACTGCAGATAATATCCTGTATTGTAACAGAATAGAATAACATAAGTATTGTCGACATAAACGATGTTTCCAACTTAAACCGATAAATGGCCCACTCCATATGTAATTGAATCAATAAGACTGTTGATAGAATTTTATAATGGGAAAATTATATTTTTAATGTCATTAAAATTGAAATGATTTCTGTTTAATGACACATGCCTGCAATTAAAATAAATCTTTAAGATGTACAATAAGCCTTAAGTTATTAAGAAAATATTGTTTTATGTTGCTTTTTACAAACAATAGTCCAATATGAATAGAATGCCAATATAAAAGTCTTTATTTGTTGTAAATCTTTGTTGAATGTTCCTAGCAAACTTCATTTTGCATTTTGTACTTAAAAGTTATAAACGAAATTAAATTTTATAATTCTTACTCATATTTGTGCAATTGAATATCTCAAAAACTTATCGTTTTCCCTTTAAGCTCTACATTATGTTATCCAATAAAATTTTGTTATTTGAAATTTGACCCCATTCATATGACCCCTATTCTTCATCGTTAATGTTAAAGATAGAGAATGAATACAATATGTTCTATTGTTTTAGTTAAAATAACCAAAATTAATTCAATTGTAATACGTAAGAATTTTGAAAACAATTTCATTAGGAATATCTTGAAAGATATTATAATCATCCAGCAATAATAGAAGCAATATGAGTAGTAACATTAAACAATGGACAAGAAAGATCACAACGTTTATGATTGTGATTATGAAATTTTCAAATGAAAACACATATCGTCTCCTTAAACACTAAGTGGAGTTTAAGTGAATGAAGAAAACATGTTTATTTATTATTTTTCGATTTCAGAAGTAAATTTCGATGAAACTTTCATTTTCATTATAGACATAACGATAGTGTAATAAACACCCTACTAACTTAACTCAGCTCTCATTAGGTTCATTACTTGTCGTGGGACATAAGCCACTATATTGTCAAACCCACATGTCAATCTAGTTTAATTCTTAAATTTTTCTTATAAAAGTATGGTACATGGTGCTGGCCTTCGAAATACATCACGAAATGCGGTATTCTTCACAGCAACTGTAATAATTCCGTTTGTGCTTTAATGCTGCACAGAATTTTTCGATAGAAATAGATTTTGATACGACAAACAAACATTTTTAGTCTATAAATAGGGAAATCTCACAAATCTTACAATGGAAAACAATACAAAAAAAGCACTCGTTAGTTTGAATTCATTCTTAGTTCTTAGTCTAGTAAAAAGTCTAATCTCCAAAAGTGCAGTCTCCACATCAATTTACAACTCTGATCTGTTATATATTATTAAATTTGTAGGTAAAGTAGGGTGTCTATTTAAAGTCAACGTAGTCTAGTAGGTTGTGTATTGCCTCATTAGACGTGAGGCAACGTCCAATAAAACGATTTCTGACAAAATCTCGGAGAGTATATAAAATTGCCATTAAAAGTGTCCCCAAAAAAAAAGAAAGAAAAGGAAGGAAGAAACTGTGGTTTGGAGTCATCTTTAACTGCAGATCCCGCCACATATGTCTAAAATTAACACACACACAATATACGTGGTGTGTGAAACTAGACCACAGCTTTTTGGCTGCCAATTAACATCACCATTTCGGCTAATTAAACGATGCAATATGTCGATTGTGGCATGAGATGTGTGGCAAGTTGCACCATCCTGTTGAAACCATACATCTTATACATCAATGCCATGTTATATGTCGGAGTTATCATGACTATGATTGTGTCCTGTCCTCAGTGTCAAAGAAATATAAGCCAATAATGTCTCCGTTTCACAAGCCGCACCAAAAAGCCACTTGTAATGGTGTATGGCTTCTGTAAGACCACGGGTCGGTTTTCTGAGCTCCAAATACGGTATTTATGCTTGTTAACGTATCCACTAAAATCGAAATGAACTTCATCCGAAAGATAATTTTTTGTTTTGGCAAATTCACATCATCGAGTAGTTTCTCTTTGGCCCATCTATCGAAACGATAACGAAAACAAATCGAATGTCAAGCGTTTTCAATTCTTGAACCAATTAACTTTGTAAGGCCGAGGATCTTTTCGCAAAATTCGAAGGAAATTGGTGCCCATCCGATATATTAATAATTTATTTATTTAACTAAACATGATTAAACTAAACTAAACCCTTTTTGAAAAGTTATTTAAAAATTTATTAGAATTTGTTGATTCTGATTGCTTAAATTTAAAAATTTAAACATATTTTATGCCTAAACAGACTAATTAATAAAATCCATTGTTTTCGACTCTCATACTTGAAATTTATTGTTAAGTATCCACTTATAATTTATGTTTTTCAAATCACAATACAATTAAATGTGATTTGATTTTATTTCTCGCATAAGCGGTCTAAAAAACCACAAGCATTCTTAAATTCTACTGGAACATGCAACAGAGTTATGAGAGTCTATTCTATTAATGACTGTTTAGTTGTCAGCAGTAAAGAAAAATGTAATGAAATATGATTTACAGTGTGGGCAAAATATACACGCATATGAATGAAGATAATTTATTTCAAATTTATTGCTTCAAAATATTTCTTACATTTCAAATGAAACAACAAATATAAATGATTTTATAAAAGCTTTACTCTGTCAATATCGTTAAGCCAGTATTTTATTTTATTTTCTTTAAAGCCAGTACGAAAACTCTGTCCTTGAGATTGTATTTCACAAAATCATTGAATTTGTTAATCATTTGTGATCAATCATTATACGCCGATAATTAAAATCTCATAGAATTGTTATACACTGTATGAGAAATTCGTTCATCTTCTTATCCTTTTATTTTCCCATATGTCAGACAGTATGCATGGGTATGTATTTATGTATTTGTGTATGTGTATTTGTGTGTATTAAAGACATTAATTCATGTCAATATTAGTACACATCATATACGGTTCATTGATTTAGAAGTGGCATTATTTATAAACATTTATTATTTATTTTGTTATTGTTGTTTCTGTTGTTGTTGTTGTTATTGTTGTTGCTAAATGTTGGTAGTGGCTTTAATATTGGATTTATTGCCAAAAACTAAAATCAATAGAAGTAAAAACCCAACCATATGTGCCATAAGTAATTTATGAAATACTTAAAACTGAAATATACTTACTATAGCCAGATGATATTCTACGTTGGCAAAGGTAGTTAGTAACAGTAGAATTATGTTATGAAACATATAGGTTAGTAAAGAGTAAAGAGTCCTTTATATAAAGCAGAATTTTGTAATTAGTTCTCTGTACATCTGCTTTATGGATTTCGAGAAATCATTTGACACTATGAAGTTCCCGTAGTCTACGGCATACGGCATAGACATACGGGAAAATACTTCTTCGGTGACTCTAAGATTCCCGCGCATAGTTATGCCTTTAATCAAAAAGCTTGTGCAACTGTGCCAGCTGACGATTACTACACGATCAAGAACTAAGTAGCCGCAATATTGTAGAAAAAAGCAGTGCAGCAAATATGATCTTGCCTGCTATGATTTTTAACATCATGTCGGAAGTATAGCATATGACAATTACCGCTATCTTCTCACATACAAACATTCAGATAAAACCGATACGCCGCGTTATCCATAAACGTATCAAAAATCAAAGGAATGCTCTCAAACACTAAAAACCTCTTTACATCGCCGTAGTCTAGTAGGTCGTGAGTTGGCTTATTAGATGTCAGGCTACGATCCAAACCCCTGGTCAGACGAATATTTCTTCGGCGACTTCCCCATCGCAGATTTCTTTTGAATAATGCTGGAATATATTAAATGCCGCATAGGTTCTAAGTATATGTCCTGAGTATTCATTCCGAAAATCACAGAATCTACATAAAGAGCTTGAGGTGATGCCTGTTCTGTAGCAAGGCTCTTTGTATATACAGTACCTGGTCAAAGCCTTTTCTATTGTGATTATCCAACGATAGTTTAGTTTTCCTCAAACTCATGTGGTTTGAGATAAGTTTCTATTTTCTTGAATTTTTCTTTGCGAAATCGGTGTTTGTTTTTAAAGTCTTCTCCTCGTAAACTCAATTGCCTAAGCATTGCTGTGAATTCTCATATGACTTGCTGTGAGTTCTCATATCTTCTGGCGATTTGGAAACCTTCACCTCGATAACTAACTTGTCTGCTCAGTGCTTTAGATTACCATATGTCTCCCCGTGAGTTCTCGTATCCTTTGGGGACTTTAAAAGCCTTCCCCTCGTAATACTTGCCTGCTGTTTGCTGTGAATTCTCCTTTGACTTGGAGACTAGCAGAGTTTGACCTTTTAACGATTTTTCCAGATCGTTTCATACAATTGCAGTGGGTTTACCAGAACTTCTATACAATTTACAATTTACAATTTTATTTGACCGACTGTAGCTGCCTAAATTTTAAATTTAATTCCATGTGCAGTTGCTATTCCATTCTCAAGTATCTGTGGTTATTTTATTTGCTTCTATTGATTGTGGCCATTATATAATGATAATGATGATGATGGTGATGATGATGATGATGATGATGATGTTAGTAAATCTTTCTAATATTTTTTCACAACAAAATAATAAAATAAACACGCAAAACTTTAACAAACCGCACACACTTACTTAAATAATAACTCGATAAACGAGAGAAAAGAATTAACATTTAAAATGAATTTATTTTTGTACTCTGATTGCCTAATACTTCACACAACACACAACACAACATATGCCATAAGGTTTTAAGTATTCTTCATTCATATTTCAATTTGTATTTGTATTTGAATTTGCATTTGTATTTGTATTTGTTTTTGTATTTGAGTATTTGATTATATGCACGTTTCATTATATGCACAAAAGGTATTTAAATGTTTATTTACTCTTGAGTAAACTTAAATAACAACTTCATCATATTGAAAGTGTTTCCGACAATTGTTACCTTTCAGTTACAGTTTTCGATCATCACTCTCATAAGCAAACTGAAACCACAACGTTACAATACTTCCGTTATATCCTTAGTAATTTTACATGAATACATACATATTGTATATATATATCGTATATATTATCATATATTGGAGAAGGTGTTAATATGTATCTATAAGTATATGATTTTATGTGTATAATACGAGTCCATAAAGAATTGAAATTGCTTAAATTAAGGCAGCATATCATAAACACAATAATTTTTAAATTCATACGTACATATCTAATATAAAATTATAGATGTATTGAATTATAATGTACACACGAACTAATATACAAACTATAGGGTGTTTGGTCAAATATTTTTTTGTTTTTTTATTTGATTTTGCAGTAGGCAGTGTCTTGGTTTACTAGACTTGAGATCATGGTTCAAACTCAGGTCAGACTTCTCCAACAAACGAAGTATGAAAAAAATATCTCCCAGCAGATTTCTAGCAAAAACTCCAACCATCAAAACCAATAGAAATTCCAATGAAAAGTTTCTCAAAAAAGCTATCGTTCGCAAGGCTCTGTTTTAAAGTTCTTTCTACCTTTCTAAACATCATGGCATGTGCTCACGATTTTTACAAAAGTCTTCTGCATACCATTAGGAAATGCTTGACCATTCTCGAAACGATACTTACAATGTCAGTTTGCTAGGTATACTTCATTTCAGAAGTATCCTACATAAAAGTATAATAGATCTCGCTTGTTAGGCACCCGTTATTTATTTTTTTTTAATGCAAAATTATTGTCTTCTTCCAAATGAGTGCTTAATTAGAAGAACCCATCCAAAACTTTAGGCCAACATATGTAATGAAAAACATTTGCTTTACGAAAGTGTTTAAATTAAATTAAATTAAACATTTTGAAAATGCATTTTGAATTTCTTTTGAATTTATTTTCAAAGAAAAAAATGAATTTAATGGGGCCCATTTGCATACAAATGAAATCATAATATAAAATTTAATTATATTTCATTTGTATAATTAATATGGCTGTAAGTGTATTCAATTTATTATTTAAAATTTTCATTTCATTTACATTTCTTATGTATACATGTATACATGTATGCATATGCATATGCATATGCATATGTGCGTACACATCCAATTACACAATTAAAATGAAAGAAATTTAAATTTCACAAGAAAGAAAATCAAAATAAAACGTACAATAATTCACTCATACACGTATGAGTTGAATGCCAATTTGTGTATTTTGAAAATCTCCAAGAAATACAGTGTCCAACAAGTTCGAAATTTAAATAATGATCATGTATGCATCATACATACACAAGTAGTTATTACAACCCTTCAGTCGGGATTACAATCTAGCTTGTTCCCACCACTTTTGTTATGAGTATTAATTTTATACAGGAGCGGCGAGGCCTACTATTTAAAGTCGGCTCCGAACGATAGAGACTTGACAAGTTTTTCACTGCAACTTTATTTACTTTCAAAATTTTTTCAGTCAGAAATCTGCTCAAAGTAAGCCGCCGAAGAAATGTTGTCTTCATGTTTAATTTTGACCGTATGTCTGACCTAAAGTTTGAACCTAACCTCACATCTAATAAGCTAACATACTACTTACTAGACGCAGCCATCTATCGACTTATACTTGAATCATTGCTTATTTCGAGTGCGGCAATACTTATGCCATTTATTCTGTCACCAAATTGAGTATATTATCTCCACTGAACGTAATTAATCGATTTACGTTTGAGCAATGTCGGGATTTCTTGGGCCAATAACTTCTTTTCGGGTGAAGCAAATTAACATCTTGGTGGGTACGTTAATGAGGAAAATTATTATATGTGGGGCTCAGAAAATCCACACGTGAGCCCATGCATCAATTACAATTGACAGTTGGATGCGACTTGTAAGGCGGAGGCATTATTGGCCCATATTTCTTTAAAATGAGGACGGCGAAACCAATATGGTCATCGGATGTGAACGATGTTTGGTTTCAACAGGATGGTCTAACTTGTCAAATATTTCATGCCACAATTGATTAATTGCGTCAAACATTTGATGCTCGCTTCATTAGCTCAAATGGTAATGTCAATTGACCACCAAGAAACCACGATTTGACACCGTTGGACTATTTTCTGTGTGGAAAAGTTAATGAAAAGTATTATGCTGACAAACCAAAGACCATTGGGTATTTGAAGGCCAACATTTATGGTGCTACTGCTGAGATACGACTCCATACAACAGAAAAAATGCAAAAAAATTGGTGCAATCGAATGAGGTACTTTTAGGCCAGCCAGGGCAGCCATATGTATAAAATAATATTTCATTTCTAACCGAAGCAATTGTACTTTAGAACAAAGAAATTAATTTGAAAAATTTTTAAAGCGGTTTTTGTTTGATTGTACTTTTAAAATTAAACTTTTAAATTATCCACCCTATAGCTCCAAAGCGTATATATCACGTTTCTAAAGAATTTTTAGTATTTTTGTAAGCTTCTTGTATGAAATACCATTGATTTGAGTCACCCAAAACACTTTCATAGAAAATGTAAAGTCAACAATTGATAGATCCTGTATGCCATTTGAATCGTATTTGAGTAAAAATTGTTCTTAATAAGTGTGTGCAAATTATTAATTAATAATTATTTTAAATGAATGAATTTTATTAAGAATGTTTCTATGGAAGTACAAACAGACAAATAAAATTGTTGTTTCTCTTTGTTAATATATTCAAAGATTCTCTTTACATAGATACATACATACATAACATAAATACATTATACATATGCATATGTGGCCTATGTAAGAGTGTTAGTTAATTGTGCTTATAATTACAAGTTTACAATGAATTGTTAAACATTTTTTTATTTAATTATAGCCAGAAATAACAATACTCTTGTAATATTGCAAAAAGCAATAAAATTATTATGCCTGCAGTTAAGCCATACATATATATACATACACACATGTAGTATATGTATGTATATATGGATTTTTATATGTGAGTCTGTAAAGTGATTTGTTGCAAGTGTAATTAATCAATAGCGTTGAATAAATAGTTACAAATAACTCCTCCTAGGTATCTGTCAATACGTGTATGCTGCATGCCAAATTCGCTTTCAGTGACAATATTTTGGGTTTTCACGACAGTTACAGCTGACTCATCAATCACACGACTCTATTCGTAAGCATCCTATGATTTATCGATCATTTTATCGGCAATCATATTTAGTTATTTGGTGTAAATTAATTTAGACCTGGGCTATGTTGTCGTTTGGTTGCCCTACTTGGTTGTGTAATAAACTTCATGCGACAAGGTCGTGGATATGATTTACCAGCAGTAATTCTGGGTGTTTGTGATTGTCTGATACTATATGTGATTACTCACAATAGAAAAGAAAAAAAAGTGAGAATTTTTACTAAAATTTAATAAATTGTCTCATACTATTCCCTCTTTCATTTCTCCTATAAACTATCCTTCCTATATTCCCCTTTGGATATGTTTTCGTATTCCTGAAAACCCTCTGAAAAGTATACGCTCATTTCTATATTTTTTCAAACTATTCTACCATCAAACATTAGATTGATTTCAACACAACAACAATCATTCATTTTATTTTTGCCTTAATTGCTTAACAGTATTATGGCAACAGTGGATGTTGGTTCGGAAAATATGAATACGCAGATAATATTCCAGTATTTATGCATAACGGGTACAATGGTCACTGGGGTGGACATTATAGCGTATTAAAACCAAATGAAATTAACGGTAACAATATGAAGAACACTCAAACCCCTTATGATGTTTGATAACCAACTTGAGGGTGCAGAAATTTTCTTATACCTTGGCTCTGTTATTGCGAAAACATGACATCAATAATAGCGTCGACGAGGCAAAGTAATGGTATGTGGTGCTTAAATTTCTACTGGAACTAACCTGCGATTATTCTACAACAATGTTAAACCCATATTGCTAAGATTTCTATGTGATTTCAAAAATCAACGAATTTCAGATATCTTTTGACATTTTACGCCTTTCGAACCCAAAATCCGTACTTGCACTGGCCACATATAATTTTTATGTGTTGAAACATACATTTTAAGAAAACCACTAGAGGTCAAAGTCAAAGTCAATAACACGTTAAAAGACCCATGTGCTCAGAAAGTATACCGCAGCTGGTATAGAATATATCTGCTTCTAGTAAGTCAACGCACTACCTTAGGTGGCAGTCTAATGACTACGAAATTTCGCTCAACAATAATGAGTGTTTGTTTGATTGTATTGATTTAATACATTTCATTGGTATTTTATTTTAATATATACGAGTGTTTCACAAACTATAGCATGGAGAACAAATGAGTAAGAAAAAAAAAATGGAAGAGACACGTGAAAAAGAAAACATATTTCCACGAACATATTTAATGAATCAGAAAACAACAAGGAATCTCTTGTGATTTGAGAATAAGAAAGAGCCACAGATACAAAAGAATTTCATCGTGTAAAAAGTCAACAAGAAAAGAAAACCGAAAACGAAATGAAAACAAAACTTTTAACATGAAAGGCAAACATTTGAATTTAAACACGACACAACATGAAAACTAATGGTGGTTTGTGACTACTCATCACAAAATTCCCAACTAAAAGTATTAAAACATGGTTGCACAAGTGCAGAACATATCCTAAGGCATTGAGTTCTATTTTATGTAAATGATTAGATTTGTTTGTTCACATTATTATCTGTGGAATCGGAAGACACTTACGAACAAAACTAAGTTCCACTAAAACATTAGAGTACATAGTTACAAAAGGTATTGGCAAAAATCAATAAAACTTTATTGAATTTGTGAATTGTAGTCAGCAGTTACTCTGAACTGTTTAAATGCTGTTAGTAGTAGGAAGGTAGGTAGTTCCCATAGTTTTGAAACCGATGCCGATTAATGACGATTATCTATAGGTCAATAGATTGTTTAGATCCTCCTCCAATACAATTCCAATTGGCATTGCAAAATAATTGAAGTTATGTCCTCTTTCTCATATTTCTAGCTCCTGCATAATTCATTTGTCATACATACATACATACAGACACAATTATTCATTGCAATCCTTCACTTAGCATTACAATCTAGCTTCTCACACAACTTATATT
>QOCX01007084.1:0-10538 GCA_005959815.1 Sarcophaga bullata
ACAACAATAATACAAGACTAATAAAAAAAAAAAAACAAAAGTTTTCAAATAATCAACAATTTTTCCAAAAACTTCGATCCTTTTTTATAGAAACATGAGGTGAGAGATTGTCAATTATTAGGAAATCACTTGTCCCGCAGTAACAGTAGTTAATACCTTGTTTCTATAAGACAAATAGTTTCAAACTAACGTCTGTAAAAATAAAATACTTAATTTCGTTTGTTTTTCCACACAAACAGACATATCATCTTGAAACCATTCCTCTTAGAGATGCAGGACCCACTAAATGTGCCAAACGAAATTCTCTTTGGAGGACACAAAAGGATTTAAAAATTGCAACTGCAGGAGCTGATAGAATTTGTGCAAAATATTCACCACTTTTAAACCACGACATTGTCTTCCAAAATTTTCTACAGCAAACTGTTCAAAATACACTTCCCTGCTCACATTGAATACACAGAAGAATAAAAACCAAAATCCACTCACCTTGACTTGCTGTGGCGTAGTCCGCAAAACAGATGATGCTGATGATTAAAGTAAAAATGATGGTTTTAAAATAAAACAATTTTCCAAATGCCGGCTGTTGTTTAAACGCCACTACACCGCGTCCGACTACTGTTGACGTTTTTGTATTGGAATGCCGGGACATTTTGTTGCTGCCTTCAATAGTAGTGGCGTGGGCTGGGATAATAGACGTTGAAATATTATAATCCATTGTATGTGAGTGCGGGGGGTGTGGGGAGAATGAGAGAAAGTCAAAGGGCAAGACAGGAGTAGCAGAGATTTGTAATGCGAGTTATTAAAGCGAGGCGTACACTTTATGAAATCATGTTTGTTTTCATTGTAATTACATTCGATTAGACGTCACAACACTGTTAAGGTTATTTCGTTCTTTTTTCTTAAGTTATTAAATAATTGTGTTAATTTTTTTTGTTTACATTATTTATTCTTTAATTCTGTGTATGTTTTCTCGTTCTTTGCAAAAAATGTTGAATTTTTTATTTTCTTAACTTTATTTGCTGTTTTTCTATTCCTTTAATATCTTATTTGATTATGTTATGGTGGTGGTGGTGGTATAAAACGTTTCTGTTAAAATCCCGTTACTTTAGGGGGTAGCACAACACAAAATAAAAAACAAACACTTCCAAGGAATAAATGAAATATACGATGGAAGAGAGTAAAACAAAAACAAACTACAAAACGTATAAGCAGGAAATGCAAAAAAATCACACTCTTTCTCTCTTTCAACTGTAGGACAGACACTCACACACACGCACGCAAAAGCAAACGAATTGTAAGCTTTACAACAATAAAACAATTATTATTAAATGCTGTTACTTTACAAGAATTGTAAATTTTCTTTTATCTTTAAATTTTGTTGTTGTTGTTATCGCTTTTGGGCTCTGTAAACAAATCTTGGCTTCTGCTTTATTTTTCCGTTGCTTATTTGCTTTTTACTTCACTTTTTTTTGTTATATTTTTTGCATTATTTTCATATTTCTCTTTAGTTGGTAATTCTTGTCTGCACGTTTTTTTTTTGTAATTTTTCTTTGCTCTTTTCTGCTATTTGAATTCTTCTCTTTACACTATTTCTCTCTATCACACTTTTTAAATTGAGACCTTTTTGCTCCTGTTCAAAAAAACAAAAAAAAAAACATTAAATTTTATCACTTGAACTTCCACTTCTTTTATTTTTGGTTGTATTAAGATTTTTCCATTGAACTCTCATCACTTCATTCATTCATTGCTCTTTTCAATATGACACTTCATTTTTATTTGTTTATATATTTTCATTGAAATACAACTTCATTCTAATTAATTTGTTAATTTTACAAGAAATTCTTAATAAATAAAAACACACTTAAAAGAGAGAGAGAAAAAGACGAACGCACCAATTTTCCGCACATAACTTCAATGACAACCGGACTCCATGTTCTATGCTTACAGACTGAAGTTTATCTGTGTTGTTTTTATCTCTCTGTTGCAAGTAACGGCTAAAGTGTTAACAACTTAAGGCGTTTTAAAAAGCGTTTACATTATAATAAAATGAAATAAAGAACTATAATACTTTTATTTACAAAACCGTTTAATAAATAATTAAAAAAGCAAAGCCAAAATTCATTTATTAAACACAGCAAATATGTATAAAAAAATTAATTAAAATGACATGATTTTTTTTGTCCATTATTTAATCTACAAATTAGCATCACTTATAATTATTGTCTGCACAGCAAGCTAAAACAGTTTTTTAAAGATAGGCAGTATTGAAACGATCGACGAATACTGTGTATGTCACAGCTGTTTTAGGGGTAAATTTTAAATTCGTTTTGACAGTGGTGATTCTAAAGTTAATTGCAAGGCTTTAAAATCGAAGATATAGCGTTATTAATACATCAAATAATTAAATTATGAATAACAACTTTCAAATTTACAAATTGTTTAACAAATTCATGAGTAAAATAATTTGAAAAGCCTTTTTTATAGGGTATTCCAACAGCGACTTGAGAACTTTGACGATTGATAACAGCAATCTCACTGAAGATAAATCTGCCAAACAAGTTGTCATTTTTTCAGTTCATTTTGCTATACTCACAAACAAACCAACATAAATATTTTAAGCGATTTTTAAATGCGCGCTTAACAACATTTAACCGTTCTGTATATAGGATTGATAATGCAGTGAATTACGTTGTGCTCAATGTTGCCATTGTCTAAAAAGTGTAACCCAACTTCAAAAAAGAAAAATTACCAAAAAGATGGGTTGTGTATTTAAATATTTTTCGTAATGTTAAATAATTTTTACCTTTCGACTATTTACAAAAAATATAAATATTTCGGTAAAGAAAATAACCGTAAGAGAGTACCTTTTTTGCAGATATAATAATGAAATAAATACTGTTTCTCCAAAAAAAAAAAAAAAAAAAAAAAAAAAAAAAAAAAAAAAAAAAAAAAAAAAAAAAAAAAATGTTGATTCGGAACGTAAACGTTATCAATAATAAAAATTTAGAAATTTATTAGCAACAACCCCATTAACAAATAACTAAAGCTTAAACATCATATTAAAAACGTACAAAATGTACAAAATAATTTGAATTTAGGTTTCTAATTTTAATTATTTAGAATTTAAAAAAATGGATGATGGCAACCTCGTTCGTGGTAATACAGTGCATGGTAGACGGTACTTATTCGAATAACGGCACATTGGCGAGTTTCGATTTTATTTACCACACCGGATAAATTCACCACATTTGTAAAAACTCTCCACAACAATAAATTTCACCACACTTCAGAAAAAACCAACAAATTCCAACAACACAACACGCAGCGGACAAAAAAATGAAAGGCAGACAGCGCGCCAAACTCAATACACATAATCAAAACAAGCAATTTTTCTTTAAAATGTGCGAATTATTTATTAAGATAAAGAGAAGAATGAGTAAAAATCACGCCTGGCCATGAAGAAAAAATTTGTACCTCCAGTGTTGGCAGAAAGAAAAAAAAATTCTAAAACTACTTTTTTGCATCAAATAGTACCTTTTTGTAAATAACATACTAAATAAATAATTTTAATTACTTTACGTTGTTTCTAAAAACGAACGGACTAATTCTTAGTAGGTAGGCAGGCAGGCATACATGCAAAAATAAATAAATAAAATATGTAATAATAAAAAGGTACTGAAAGCGTAGAAGGGAGTACTGCGAGTATTTTTGGAGAAAAAAGTACTGAAGAAGATTCAAAAGTATTGAATTTTTTAACGCTGATCTCCACTCCAGTCCACTGATTAATATCCAGACGCAGGGCAGGTAAAATTTCGTGCCTTTTTGGAGGCAGTAACGGTAGTTTGGCAGATTTTAATATATGCAACAAGTTGAAGAAACTCACCACAACAGTGAAACACACCACACTTAAATCTCACCACGACAAAAAAGTAATTTTTGCGCAGAAACTGAAAATCTCTTAAAAATCCTGCACTTATTGCCCCCTTATCACCACCAAACTCAAGGAAATATTGTCTAATGCAAGTAAGTGTAATGATAACGACAACACCATCATTCACTCATCCCTTACGCAACAAACGACCATACATAATCAGAAGCAAACCCACCACATGACCCGACACTAATTCTCACACAATTTATCTAACTTAATATAAATAGTTTTTTCCAACCACACGACTGTCACTACACTACTAAGTACGAACTATTTTAATCAAAGTTTTTTATTTATCTATAAATTTGTTTGTTTGTTTAGTTGTTTTTATTATTAATTAATCAATAAATTTAAAAAAGAATTAACTAAAAAGGGCAGCAACATTACCGGCACCACGGCAACACTTATTGATTTTGCTGAGTTTTATTAACATGAGGCAGATTGTTGTTCCCTCTGTTATCTTTGGTTTTCCCTTTCTTATGTTAAATTAAGTAATTGTAGCAGAGTCAAATATATCCTCGATAGTATAGTGGTTAGTATCCCCGCCTGTCACGCGGGAGACCGGGGTTCAATTCCCCGTCGGGGAGATCTTCATTTTTTTCTCACCTCAATATTTTTTAATTGTTCAGAAATCATTATTATTTATTTAAATAATAAGACTTTTAATACAATAAAAAATATAAAATTTTTTAAATATTCAACATTTGTTTGATTTGATTTGATTTCTTAATAAATATATAAACAATTAATTAATTTAATAAAAAATCATAATCACAAACAGTAAGAAGAAGAAGAGGGGAATTAATTTCACAATCTTAAGCACTGGAAACTATGAAAAACTTTAATACTTTAATTTTAAAATGCACAGTGAGTACTAATGAGTTTGACTATTGGCATCAGGTTCATTAGTTCTTGCACGTTTATTATAATGGTAGTGGTCGTCACTTCATTTTTTCTGACTTTTACGTTACGACATTCCTGATAAGTATGACGCGGATAATTACAATGAGTACACCGTCATTTACGAAAGTATCTTCCATTTCTTCTTCTGCTGTTGAGCGGCCTCCTCCTCCTCTCTCGATATTAGTGTGCTCTATGACACGACACTTATCCAGTAAATCACGAAAACTTTTAATCTCATGCGGGCAATGTATTTACGATACTTTAGATTAAGTAAACCAAATATATATCAATTTCAGTCTCTTCATCATGGCTCCATCAGGTAATTGTGTCAATAAGGCTCGCTGCTGGCACACATACGTATCAATGGGTGTTTTATTATCTTGTTTCTTAGCAAAAAAATCCATATAGATTTGATAGTTCGGCTTAGAAGGCGAGAAATTTCACGTAATAAACGAGGTACATCATTCCAACATTTTACTTCTTTTTTTATACCTGCACCAGGTGGAGGCCATGTCGTAGAAATAACATTGGAATACTTTTTAAAGCATCTTCATCGCTAATATTTTCAACCTCTTTATAGGTTTCAACTGTCTTAATGAAACTTTCGACAGTCTCAGGGTTCTTTCACCGGAAAATAGGCTACAATTTTCGAAATGACGTTTGGAAGGGCCTTTCACTCCCTGTTGCCACCAGTGGCAGAAGAAGAATTTGATGAGTTTTTAACAGCTTCCAGTAGTTGGTTAACTGTTCGCTGGTTATTTGTACTATTTGTGACATATTTTGTTGAATTTTTCTTTAATTTTTTCCAATTTGTTTATTTCACAACCGTTTTCTTGTTTGGTTTGTTGGTAGAGCGGTATTTTTTTCACTTTATATAGCCGTTAGCCGGTGTTTGATTGTTTGTTTTTTAAGCGTGGATTAAACAGCGTGAGAGAAAAAGAGAAAGCAAATCTACTGTCATGCATTAGTCATTTCCGAAAAGCAAAAATTATTGATAATGAAAGGTGTTGCCATTGGCCTAGTTTTTCTCATTTTTTTTAGTGGATATTGATTTTTTTTAAGGAACCTGTAATTAGTATGAATATTAGGAAGGGTTCAGCTATTGATGGAACGCTTCAAACACAACACAGTTTTGAAGACTCAGTGTAATTGAATATATGTTTTCTTCGACCATTTGAAATACGAGTCTCTTCAGTGACGAGGGGAAGAAGCAGAAATTTGTTTCAATTACATATCGCTCTGATGGCTATTTCGAATTCCAACCTGACAGCAAAATTGAATAGAGAGGGCAAAAAATGCAATCACAGTGTTTTACAACTCTAAAAGAGTCGTCATTTATTGGGTCGTGGGCGTGGCGTATCTTTCTTTACAGTGCTCATGTTTGGAGAGAAGTGTAGAAATTTCAGAGTCATTAGCGCGCAGACAGTCAGCTGTGCTGATTACCAAAGTACTCTGCTTCAACTATGGTGTTATTTTCTATATTCAATTGACTTCCCTCCGCCTAATCACCGTAGTTTAGTAGGCAGTGTGTTAGCTTATTAGACGAAAGGCCACGGTTCAAATCCCCGGTCAGATATCAGAAACGAAAATATGAAAAAATATTTCTTCGGCGACTTCCTCTCTGTAGATTTCTGGCAAAAACTCTGAGATGAAATAAAATTGCCATGAAATGTTTCTCAAAAATCTATCGTTGCGAGTCGACTTTAAACTGTAGATCCCGCCACTCATGTATAAAATTAAGACACACAACATAAGTGGTGTGAGAAGCTAGGCCGTAATCCTGACTGAAGCGTTGTAATGGCCAATTATGTACGTAAAGCGACGATTTTAATATACTAAATAGAATAGGCCAACTTATATTAAAAGTGCTGATATTAAACAAAATTTCAGATTTCAGTCAAGCTGAGTATCCTCCGGTCACTCCGGTCAAAAGGAACCTCAATTGTATTGGCATCACTAGAACACATTCAGCATTGTTAGGCTCTATTGGACTGCTCTGAATACGAAAAGAACTGAGTGTTATCCATCACTTTTAGCGGTTCTTATTAGACACTGCTCTACTGAAATAAGTTGGTGGGGAAAAAAAGTAGGATATCTTGCATTTCAAATGTCAGTATTCAGCTCGTCCCCATAGTGAGGCGGCCTCTTATATCCTGTCAGGCAGTACGGACTGAACTCTCCATAATAAAAACTAAAGCGATAGCGAGTTTTTTTAAGTCGGAATGGTTTTCTATCTATTGGAACTATTGGATATCGATTTATGGCCTAAATGGGACTTTAACGTTCAAGAGGGGCCCTTTATCTAGACTAAACTAAACTTCCAAGCATTTTATAAAGCATTTGATAATTTTTTCTAAAGTTTATAAATTATAAAATAGGCCGCTAATTGGAAAATAATAAATTTGGGAATACACTAAGAACTTACTTCCAGTGTTATAATATAGCGAAATAGACCTCTATTGCAAAACTTATAAAAAATTATCATGGCAAGAGATTATACTGAAAAATGTAGAGATTATACTATGAAAATACTTTAAAATACTTTGAAATCATTAATGGTTTAGCATTATCGATAAATAGGCCTCTTATTGCACGAATATTTACATAAATTTAAATAGAATTTAAAGAAAAAATATTTGGAAAATAAATTTACTTTTAAAGCAAGAAATAGGCCTTCAATTGCAAAAGAAATATAAGCTTTCTTTTAAACTCCTTTAACTATTTTTAACTTCAAAAATAGGCGACATATTATAAAAACCATTTCATTTCAAGTTGAATGTATAATTGAAAATTAAAAGTATTCTTTCATTAAAAAAAAACTTAAAATGCCTGACACTGTCACCAAAATATAATAAGAAAAACTGTTTAAAACAACTTTATTTCTTTCTTACCACAAAAAAAAAGAAAAAAAGACAACTTCTTCAACAATCTGTGCTGCCTGCTATTGCTGCAAATGCTTGAAGGAAAACTAAGTTTCTCTGCAATTCACTTGTTCATTCAACATTCATTTCAAGCGAATTTTTATTTTCTTTCATTGCAATCTCTCGTGATATTAAAAGCGTTAATTGAAATCAACATTTCGGTGAATAAAATATAATTTTTTTAAAATAAAAAAAAAAGAAAGAAAAAAAATTAAAAAAACTGTGTACATGACTGTCAAAATATTTCACCAAAATGTGCGTTCAAATGCATTCAAATATGATTTGATAATTTAATTAAAAAATCAAAAAGCAAAAGAAAAATTAAATTTTAAACACGCGGCTTAATTAAGGAGACTTTAAATACTTGTAATCACAAAATAAAAAATAAAAAAAAAATTTTTTTATAATTTTTTTTATGATGACAGACAGGCCGCTTCCAGTTTTGGAAGTTATGAATGTTGTTCCGCCATATTTTTAGCAGCAATATAATAAAAAGTTTTTTTTAAGATTAAAAATATTTTTTTAATTTGCACATTTTCTCTATTAAAGGCCTATTTATCATAGCCATCGATAAATCTGCTTCCAGTTACGGAAGTTATGAATGTTGTTCCGCCATATTTTTAGCAGCAATAATGATAAAAAATTTGCTTTTTTTTAATTTGAACAATTTCTCTATTAAAGGCCTATTTACCGTGACCATCAACAAAATAAGCTTCACTGAAGAGAGATTGATATTTTACCCTTAATTTTATTTAATTAGAGAATTCGGATTAGGGGCCTATGCTTCGGTAAGCATTACCAACCCATCATTCAATTTTAACTCCCCCTTATCATCTGTCAGCCAAACCGATAATTTTAGCAAGGCGTGGATTCTATTCAAAACATCTTTGACAACACAGGTTCTGCCAACAAACTCCAGGTGTCCAATAACCCTTATCCTTAGGTTTCCAAGTGCCAAATAATGACAGAGTAGATGGTCTGTGGCCCCCTCTTCATCCTCGTCATTCATTACAGCTTCTGTAGAAGTCGTTGTTAGGTATTCCCAATCTCCGGGCGTGTGCAGACACGGGCCACAGTATGCCATTATAACTCCTATAAGGTTCCTACAATAAATTCAATTCAGATTTAATGCTAATTTTTTTTATGTACCTATCCATACCTACCAGATTTATCTGGTCGCTGTACAAGGGGGTTCATTATTCCAAATTTACTCTGCAAATGAACTTTGCCCTTTTGCAGAGGAACGCCAATCCAATGTATGAGTTCAACTGATTTTTCTGTATGGCTTGGCTTTGTTATTGTCTTCAATGTCGAGTGTCTCATTATAACCTCTAGTGATACCCAGCATTCTTAGATAATTTTAGATGTGATGGAGCAGCAATGGCCGTTTTAATCAAGTTAAATAGGCGTACATCTCCACTCGATGTACATTGCTACCGGCTTTACTTAGCAGCAAACTTTATAGCTATTATTTCAACCTGAACGGGTAATCGGATGGTGCAAGGGACAAAATTCAGATTTTCAGAAAAGATTCCTCATTCGGCTTGACTTGCTCGATCTCTGGTTCCATCAGTAAATACCAGACTAACGATCGCGAGAAAGTCTATACCATTGGAATCTAATACATACATACATAATTGGCCATAACAACCCTTCAGTCAGGATTACGGCCTAGCTATCACACCACTCATGTTGTGTGTTTTAATTTTATAAACGAGTGGCGGGGCTTACAGTTTTAAGGTCTACTTTGAACGACAGATTTTTAAGAAACTTTTCATTACAATTTCATTTACTCTCAGAGTTTTTACCAGAAATCTGGCCGCAGAAATATTTTTTTATATTTCGTTTTGATGTCTGACCTTATGTCTAACAAGCCAACACTCTACCTGCTAGACTACGGTGACCATTGATTGGTATCTCTTCGTTGTAAAACTAGGATGGAAATTTGGTTTACGTATCGTGTATTCAATTGGTATATCCAGATCAACTATATCCAAGATTTTGGCATGTCAATGGCTTCTATACTTCCACGCTCTATCTAGTAGCACTCCGTCTCATTAACACATTTGTAATCACTTGTTTTGCCAACATGTCTGGTAGTAGTAAGTTAAAGACAGTTGACAATATCCTAGATAATGTGCTTGGTTCTAAGAGAACCTGTTATCGTGAATGCCAATATGCGCTTATTTCGAATTTGATGATGCCTTTTCTCCAAAACCGAAGCACTAAATTGCGAACCCATAAAATACAATCTTGTACAGCTGTTTTTGAGGTTGACACCCCAGTTTAGGTTTAATTGGTGTATTAATTTTCTTAATAAGTGGCAGGACCTACATTTTAACACAGACTCCGAATGATATGGCAATTTTATTAACTCTCAGAGATTTTGCCAGAATACTGTTGAGGGAAAAACGAAAGAAAAAGTTTTTCTTCCGAGATGTCTGAACAATGGTCTCTCTCTAATAAGTCAACACTCTACCTACTAGACTAAGGATAGATGACTTTCACAGTTCTGTAGATGTTGTGGCAGTAGGAGTAACAAATTGAGGGAGTAGTGCTTTGAATAGTTTAACTCCCAGTCAACACCTTAGCTTTGATTTCAGAATTTTCGAAAATAATTTTGAATCTTGACCTTAAGTTGCTGCTGCCGCATTTAACGTCTAGGCAGCAAGTTCTTTTCATGGCTTTTAGTAGCCATGCATACGAAGTATTTGAAATATTGATCACAAATAAAATGCTTTTTTTATGGAAACAAAATGTTTAAGACAAGGGGCCTATTTGTT
>QOCX01007087.1:0-10535 GCA_005959815.1 Sarcophaga bullata
ATTGAAGGCGTTGTTTAAGGTCATCAACACGATAATGATGCCGTTAATGGTGATGATGATGATGATGATCGCCATAATTAACAATATGATCGTTATTACAAACTCAAATAAACCGATAAGGCATTAATTAATTATCATATTTACTTTAGTTAAATATTTATGTAATAATTCTACAAAAAAAATATCAAAATAGAGAGAAAAAATATTTAAAAAAAAAAATAAAATTAAGTGTAAACAGTATAATTTATGACACTTTTAATTCAAAAAGAATTTTCAAAATATAAATGACAGTATGTGCACGAAGTAATATTTACAAATAAAAAATGGAAAAAAGAATCCATTTCAAAGTCGGCCATTATATACCGTAAGCGTCAAAAGAAACTAATTGGCCATTACAACCCTTTAGTCTGAATTACAAACTAGCTTCTCATACCACTTATGTTGTGTGTGTTAATTTTATACATGAGTGACGGGACCTAAAGTTTAAAGTCGACTCCGAACGACAGATTTTTGAGAAACTTTTCAAAGTAATTTTATTTTCCCTCAAAGTTTTTGCCGCCGAAGAAATATTTTCTTTATATTTCGTTTCGAACCCTGGTCTTTCGTTTAATAAGCCAACACACTACCAACTAGACTACGGCGAATTTATGACACTTTTAATTCAAAAAGAATTTTAAAATATGATCGACAATATGCACGATCGTTAAAATATGCACGAAGTAATATTTACAAAAAAAAAAAAAGGAAAAAAAATTCCATTTCATAGTCGGCCATTATATACAGTGAGCGTCAAAAGAAACTGTATATAATGGATAAAATTATAACGATCACCAAACTCAACTTTAACTGCTTAAGAAGAGTACCCGAAAAAAATCTGACAATATTATGCAATTTTTTTTGTCATATTTTTTCAATGAAAAAATTTTTAAAATAAAACTAACGGTAATTTGTTAAGGTATTTTTTAAGGCACAGTTTTTTTTGGATGCTCACTGTACATATATATGTACATCAAGTATACTGCAGAGATATTTGCATCGTATGACCAAAAAACCCTTGATAAGAAGAGGCTGGACATCTTTCGATAAGATGATAAGCTATTCTAATATTGTGTTTATTTAGCTAAATAACCATGTAGGCAATAAGGTAAACCAGGTTGCCGATAGACTAGCTAAAGAAGGCACTAAACTGGCAATAAAAAGTGGTTTATGTGGTTCATGAGCTGTGAGGAATCTAAAGTGTTTCAAAACATAGTATTATTGGTAGTTTTTAAAGGAAATTGTAATCAAAGTTAGGAAAATCCTGGGAAAATCTGGAAAAACCATTAATAGCCTCTACAGCAGCAATTTCAAAATGTTTCCAAGCAGTAGAAGGTATTGAAACGTTAAAAAACCATTTTGAATGTCCGAAGGACGGTTTTACAGCCTTAAAAAATCATTTTCGAATCATTGCAGATGATGAAAAATGGGTATTTAATACGGATATGAGAAGGGCAAAAAAAATGTAAATTGAAAAGAAAATCTCAAAGTAATGTTAGATATACAGTCAAAGAAAAAAGTCTACATACACCCCTTTTGCCCGCTGGTTTTTTTCAAATGGAAAACAATGTAATGGCGTTGTTAAAGGCATTTACAATAAGGAATGTTTGAAGAAGAAACGAATTTGAAAAAATATGACGTGGAAATTAATGGGAGAAAAATATAAAATTAACTAACACCACTGTATGTAGACTTTTTCTTTGACTATATAATGCACGCTAAAGGTTCTTATATCTACTAGGAGCTATTAAAATTGCCCCAGAGTTATGACTAAACTGCTTGACTACAAATCAAACTAAACAGATTCTTACGCCAGAAAGGCAATAAATTTTTTTTTATAAAATTAAAGGGTTTCGAACTCCTCCAATTAATCCATTTCGAAGCCCCTAGGCTCTACTCCCTTTAAAGAAACTGCCATCAAATATTTGTTGTGAACATATTTTTTTTTTATTAAATTTTCTGCTTACAATTGAATGCCAATATTGTACATCATGACACAAATTTTTGAAGAGCTCTTTGCATTATTTTTGTTCAATTTAATAGCCATGAAATTATTTCAATATGTACATACAACAATAACTTCATATTTTAATCCATTATTGTTGAAATAAATATGATTTCAGAAACTTTTTTATGAGCATTAAAATCTAAAAACAAATATTGTACGTGCTTTGAATTCAATTTTCAGGCTTTAAGTAGAATTATTTTTATTTGTTTGTTTATTTGTTTATTTCTATAATTTAAATAAAATTTATTTCAATAATCAAGTCGTCCATCTCATTATAACATGTGCCATAACAAAAGCCTTAATTTAATTCCCCCCCTCCCCTAGTTTTTTTTTATAATTCTGTCGGCAATTTTTTTTCTTTTTTTTGATGAACTTGAAAATGGTTTCTAGTAATAGAAAATTTAAAAAAAAAATTTAAATAAAAATTAAATTGAAAATGAAAATATTTTTGAAAAATTTTATTAGAGAGGTTAGATGTAGTGAAGGGGCATGGAAAATAATTTAAAAAAAAAATTTTTTTTTTTTTTTGGTCCACCATGTAGTTTTTTTTTTTTTTTTGGCCACCATGTAATAAAATCTTTAGAAAGTTTTCTAAATTGCGTATGAAGCCGCCGTGGTCTAGTAGGTAGTGTATTGGCTTATTAGACGAAAGGCCAGGGTTCAACTCCTTGGTCAGACATCAAAACGAAATATGAAAAAATATTTCTGTGGCGACTTCCTCTCAGCAGATTTCTGGCAAAAAATCTGAGAGTAAAATAAAATTGCCATGAAAAGTTTCTCAAAAAATCTGTCGTTCGGAGTCGACTTTAAACTGTAGGTCCCCGGCCACTCATGTATAAAATTAACACACCCAAACATAAGTGGTGTGAGAAGTTAGGCCATAATCCTAACTTAAAGGGTTGTAATGGCCAATTATGTTATGCAAAATTGCGTATCTAAGTGAATAGAATTTGTCAAGCTCTTCATTTATGCCGCTTTAGACTGTTTATGTCCTATGTTGCTAAGACAAGAGGACGTGCCCTATGTATCTCTGGCAAAAATCAGTTTCATCCAAACCGTTTTAAACTGTTTCCGTCCTAGATTACTAAAACAAGAGGACATGCCTTCAAACTGAAAACAAAAGATGTTGAATTTGAAGAAATGAATACTATAATTGTCTTACCCTTTCTTTAACTGTTAATAATTGTTAATCTCAATTAATACACGATTACGTATTAATAAAAACAATCAATATTTTGAAAATTTACAAATTTTTTCTGAAAGAAACAACAAAAAAAAAAACAATTTTTGCAATTCAAATGAACGCATAAATTTATTATTTACTTGAGAATTTGATTGTTTTGCTTTTGCCATAAGTACTCGTACGAATTGTTAAACAAAACTCATAAAAATTTAGCAGCTGCAATANTTGCTTTTGCCATAAGTACTCGTACGAATTGTTAAACAAAACTCATAAAAATTTAGCAGCTGCAATAAATCGAAAACAACAACAACAACAACAACAACAAAGTAAATAAATTGAATCAAAACAAATTATTTAAAATTATGCAAAAAAAAAACAATAAAAGGAAATTAACGTAAAGATCACAATAGAAATGTGATGTCGCATGATAGCTATACAAGGTGTAGTAAAAAGAAAATCTTTGTATTTCTTATAGAAGGATTAATAGGTATTGTATTTCGCTTTGGTTCGCCGCCGTCTAACAGATAGTGCATTGCCTATTTAACCGCTAGTGTGAGGTCAAGGTTCAAACTCGTGGTCAGATATCTCCATTAAAACGAAAATATGAAAACGAAATATTTCGTGACTTCTGCAGATATCTGGCAAAAACTCTTGAGAGTAAATAAAACTTGTCATGAACAGTTTTCTACTATTCTGAGGCTATTTCTGGTTAATCTGATATAGATTTTTCTTCCACCTCCTCCTTCTCGAAGCATATCTTTTAAAACTCCTTTTCCCAATTCACTGCACGATTCTGAAGCTATCACAGGTGTGGATGCTCCATTTGTGGAAAGCTGAGCTGTCTACTCATTTGCATAGATTCCACATGACCACTAATCCGCTACTCTATTCGTGAGCGTATTAGCCTTTCTAGCTGATTTAGCCTGCTCAGACAGTTTTTTTTTAATAATTTTAAGACAATCTTATAGGCTCTGAAAGTTCGATTAGCTTATCTTTCCACATTCTATTCTCTGTTATTCTTGCGTTGGCGTATATTTCCGTTTGCGATATGGTTTTTGTCTTCTTTCGGATTTGAACTTGTATTGCTCTAAGCGTACAGTTAAACACTTTCACCAATACATAACGTCGTCTTATACTCCAGTAGAGGTTTACTGTAGAGTTAATACTAAGTAATAATCTTAACGGATAGGTTGTAACGACCAATTATGTTTGTTTGTATGTATTTCGCGTTGTATAAGTGCAATTGGATCAGTCCAAGTTCGATTACCGCGGAAGATAGAACATTTTTATAATTCAAAATAATCTCTTCATCCCCTTAACCCACCAGAGTGAACATTAAACATCATAGGCAGGTCAGACAAGAGCCCCTTTCTTGGTAATTAATAAAATTTATTGACCAAAAATCATCGCTTTGTTTTTTTTATTAGAACGAAAGTTAGCAACCCTATCACTCTGGAACCTACTGTCATTGCTAAATATTTATTTACTGGCTTACTTAATTGGCCATTAAAACACCCTTTAGTTTGAATTAGAACCCAGCTTCTCACGTCAACCATGTTATATGTGCTAAAAGAAACTCACCGTTTAGTTTAGTTCGTGATGTCTGATCTGAGTTTTACCTACTATACTGTTTATTTATTTTCATTTCTTAAACACACAGTATAATTAATAAAATGAAATTATAAATTCAATTTTAAAATTAGAAAACAAATGTAATTTGTTTTTTTTTTTTCTTAAAGCCTACTTTTATACAAAAATGTGTTAAATTAGCAATTCAAATCGATTGCAACGATTACACAATTAATTGTTTCAATTAAAAATAATTTTTTTCTTCTTCTGAATTAATTTTTTGTTGTTTTGTTTTTCAAAATTGCAAACAAAATATTGTAATGAAATAAACAACAACAACAACAACAGTAAATACATCAATAAAATAAACAACAACAAAAATAAACACATAAATTAACATTACTTATGTATACGAGTATGTAGACTTAAAATACCGATTAAAGAGACCAGCACATATTTCAAGTCATTAAAATTTTAGCACTTAAAAAAATTAAATTAATCTACTTGTAAATGCAGCAACAACAACAACAACAACAACAACAACGCATACAACCATTACAATAATTAATTAAAATTAAAATGCTAAACAAGTGTTGTTGCATTTAACAACTCACACGTATTGATTAATAAATAATTGCTGCAGCAATTTTAACGCAACAACAACAACAACAACAACAACAGTAATAGTAATAGCAACAACAACAACATCACTAATAGCTATAATTTAAGTAAATCTCGTTGCCCGTAGAAAAACAAAAAGAAAAAATCTGATAGAACTGCAAGCGTTTTAGTCACTATCAGTCAGAGCTGTAACCATTAATTACTAACTCTGTTCTGCTCATTTCATTAGATCGTGTTTTATTTTTTTTTGTATCTAGTAGTAGGGCTTTTAAGCTGTGGTTGAGGCATAATTTTAAGGCCTAAAATTATTTTTCAGTTTTTGTTTTTCATTTGTTTAAGAAACTTAAGGCTACTGTCATAAAGCATATTTTAAACTCATTAATCAAGTTTTGTCCAACTAAGCAGGCAATTGATCAACTATAACAGGCGTTAGGATGTTCAGACTGCCAACTTTAGTTGCCTGGGTAAAAACGCCCTCTTTGTAAATGTATTGAGTTGTTGTTGATGACCAGTCACCTTAATAGAATAAATTTGTTTACTCAAATCATGAACCAGTATTGGGTCTAATATTGCTGGAATAAATATAAACAAAGACGCACCACGTTTGGCTAGGTCGCAACGGGTTTATTCAGGAGTTATTGTTTTTGTTATCGATGTGTAGAGATAATGAAACACTGCGACCTTGCGCTTTGTCACCACCAACCTCATTGCTCAATGGTGTTTTGATTGATGGTGATGAATAACACAGAAGTAATAAGTATTGGGTGCCTACTTCTAAAATGTTTTCATGTCACACAGGTATCAAGTATGTGTTCTGGCGATCTTTTTGCTCATATTTATTGCATATATTGGACTTGATATTCTCTATAAGGGCTCCTTGATTCTGCAGCTCTTGGAAGAAAATCGGTTACTTTATTCAGCTTATTCCTGGTTAGTCTGATGCAGAGATTTCCCTTCCACTTGAATGGATAAGAGTCTTTGCTCTCTTTCTTGAAGCATATCATTTAAAACTTCTTTTCCCAATTCACCGAACGATTCTGAAGCTATCAAAGGCATGGATGCTCCATTTGTGGAAAGCTCAGCTTTCTACTCGTTTGCATAGCGGGTGACCGTATTGGCTTTCCTAGTTGATCTAGCATATGGAGACAGACTTATAGTAATTTTAAGACAACCTTATAGGGTAGCTAAAAGTTGGATTAACTCGTCTTTATACGTTTCAGTTTCTGTAATACCTACGTTAAGTTAAATTGCATAAAAAAAACTTTTGATGGCGTGAATTTCCGTCTAGAGTAGGTCTTTTATATCCTTTCGCATTTGAATTTGAGTTGTTGAGGCTTGTGATAAACCCTTTCATCATTACATAACGTCGTCTTCTATTCCAGTAGAGGTTTACCGTCCAGTAAATTCGCACTCCTTATGATACTTTTACTAATGCATGTTGCTTGTTGCATAATCGATTCTAGAAGAATTTTGAATAGGAACTCAACACTGCAGGTATATGATAGCCGAGCTTTCACTAAGCTGATGGTGAAGTTCTTTGAGTGCTTTTGTAATGCCGATCAGTTATTCTAAGGGGTTCTATATTTTATTTATACAAGGTGTTCTTTATTTTCTTGTTATTTTTCTGCTGGACATCTGTTTCATTAATTAAGTTAAGCTGATAATTCCTATAATATGGCAAATTTTGGAATGACAGGGTTGCTGTCTGCAATACATTCTGTGAAAATATATTATTTTCTTGTAATGGGTGTAGTGAAGAGGGCCATAAATATTTTTTTTTTAATCATTTATTAGTAGTAGGCGGTGATATTTAGAAAATCTTGTGTTGCACTAAATAATTCGATGCATACAGCATTTCATTTTCGACTTGAATTCATTGGCTATTGTTTAGCCTTAAATGCTTTGTCAATGCTCTTATAAAATTGAAATTTTTTCGTAGAGATAATTAGGCAGGCCAAACACTGACTGAAATTACAGATGAGAAAAAAAAACAAAAAACAAAAGAAAAAAATTATTGAAATAATAGAAATAAATTTTAAGTAAGAAATAAATTGTACAACAACACTAACTAAATAACGCATAGAGAGAGAGAGAAAAAAAACAAAACAAAAGAAAACGTAAATTATAAAATTTTATCATATACAATGTTGCGGTTCAATGACTCGATGGCGATGTGACTGGTGATGACGATGACGACGACTCCACACGTACTACAGGTAACAAAATAATAAAACGGCATGACTGACTTGACTGACTTGACTGACTGACTGACTGACTGACTGGCTACTGGCTACTGGCTACTCACATGTTGTTGTCAAATATATGAAAATGAACACAAATTCTTATTGTAGTTGAGGCCGGCCAATAGCTATCTGGTTTGGCTAGCTGACTGACTAACTATATTGAGATCTGACTGTGTGTGTGCGGTGGGGCATGCAACATTTTGTTGTTGAATTTTTTGTTTATATCGTAGGTAATTTTATTTTCAAATTACAGAGGCTATTCGAAGGCAGCAGCAATACTAGCAGTAGCAGCAGCGAGTGTTTTTAAGTGTTGAGTGAGTAGTTGAAAATAAATTTTATTTTTAACACTTTATTTTTAAATTGCATTTTAAACATTTTCTTTTTTTTTTAACTCAAACATCTGCATCTGGTTTGGTTTGTTGGGTTTTTTCTATTTGCAATTTTTTTTTTTTTAAGAATTTAAATGAGTAAAAATAAAAATAAAAAGATATAAAAAATAGAAAAAATAGAAAAAATTCTTCAATTTACTTTGAACTGTGTCCAAATTTTTTCTATATTTTTTTCACAATTTTTTTTCGTTTCAATTTAAATAAGTTGGCGTTGATTTTAGCCATTAAATTTCATGGTATTTTCAAATAGTTTCAGTTGTAGTTGCTGTTGTTGTAGTAAATTGTACAATTTGTTTTTATCACAATGAAAAACCTGAGACAGTTTGGCTACAAATTGTTGTTTGTTTTTTCTTACTTTTACAGAGAATTCTAAGAAAACGTAACAGCAAAAAAAAACAAAAATAATTCAAAAATAACCGATTCGCACCATTTCAAATTGAAGAAATATTCTGCCACTAAAACCAAAAAAAAAGAAAAAAAATTACAGAAAGAAGAAATAACAATGATTAAGAAAACAAAAAATTACTCATATACGTTTGATAACTTATAATAAGCATTATAGCGTTTCAATAAAGAAACTTAAATATTGTTCAGCAATTAAAAAACTTTTAAAAATACTCTGCGTTTGACACCAAATTTTACTCAACTTAATTGTTGGGTTTGGAAAAAAAAAAAAAAAAGAAGCCAGTTTTTGGATTTGGCTCTTGGTCCAAGTTTTCCTAATTTCTTGAATTCCCTTCTTAAAAAAAAAAAAAAAAAAAAAATGTTTTGAGGAGATTACCAAAATTATTTTATTTGTTCCTGAGTTTGAGTTCATCATTGAAGTCAAAACCTATATTTTTTCCAAACAATCCTTCATTTAGAAATAAACAAATAAGTTACTCTCAGGCTAAATTCGTGAATAGGACGAGTTAGAGAGCAATTTCTAATATACTTCAAGAACTTTTGCCGTGAAAAATTGTCTAAGTGTGCACGTTTACATTGTCTTGGGGGTAAAAAATCTTTTCTCTTGGTAAAATGAAGGCATTTTTGTACAAATTCCCATTAAATTGAGCCCGTAAGTAGGTATATGTAGTCACAGTAGTCTACTAAGTATGGTGTTGGCCTATAAGACGTGAGAGCTAGGTTCAAACCCTGGCATCTCCAACTAAACGAAATATGAAACAAAATATTTATCCTGTGACTTCCTCTCAGCAGATTTCCGGCAAAAACTCAGATCGTTGTGTAATGACCAATTACGTACGTACGTAGAAGGCGGTGTTTTTCTGCAATATTTTGTTTGTAGTTTTGGTACTGTTTCGTAACTGTTCTTAAAACACTCTGAATGTAAATAAAATTACCATGAAAAAGTCTCTCAAAAATCTGTCGTTCGGAGTTGACTTTAAATTGTAGTTGCCGCCACTCATGTATAAAATTAACACACGCAACATAACGTGGTGGGAGAAGGTAGGTTGTAATCCTAACTAAAAGGTTGTAATGATCAATTATAGGCACATATTAGCTTAGTTAATTGATTTTGAAGGGAGTCAATGTGTAAATTATATACGTGTAAATTATATACAGACAGACCCACATAGCCTTCTTTAGCGGCGACTTACCTACAAGAAGCCCACTGTTTTCACTGCTATTTAGTTTGAGCATTTTTGGTGGGTCCGTGTTTAAAGAACAGTAACGAAACAGCACCAAAACTGCAAACAAAATATTGAAAAAAAACACTGCCTTTTACCTACGTACGATTACGATCTGAGTTTTTGCCAGAAATATACTGAGAGGAAATCGCCGAATTTTTTTTTTCAGATTTTGTTTTGTTAAAGATTTCTAACCTGGGGTTTGAACCGTGGCCTCATGTCTAATAAGGCGATATACTATCTACTTGGCTACGACGGCTACTATCTTCTACTATTTCGCAAAATTGTCTTTGTGCTCGATTGTGAGTAATAAGAAACCCAGCTTATGGGAAACTGTTTTATCACTTAAAATTAAAGCCATAAAGCTTACTGTATGCTTTTAAATTCTCACGCATTCCTTTGCCTCCACAATGATAACATCCAACTCAGGGAACATCCTAAGTATTGGTAGCAATTACGAAGAAAGTAAGCGATTTAAGAAACCAACATATATACTTGGCAACCCTACTGTTCTTAATTTAGGACAATTAAGAAGAAAGTAATTGGCGATTTAAAGTAGATTGGCGATTTAAGAAACCTTCATACTTGGCAACCCTACTGTTCTTAATTTAGACTTCTGTTCGCTTTTATTTGAGTTCGAAAAACTGAAAACTGTAATTCGAAACGCCAATTAACATATTTGAGCATTTAATTGTTGCAAGAATAGATTTTTAGTTGCAAAAAACGAAAATACAAAAATAAATAATTTTTTTCATATGAAAATATCAATTGTATTGTGTTCAAACAATATTTTAAAAGAACTAAATCTGTATTGTTATTAAAAAAATAATTTTTTAAACATTCAAATGCTTTTATGAG
>QOCX01007088.1:0-10530 GCA_005959815.1 Sarcophaga bullata
AGGGCTGGATTCGTAAAGAAAAAGTTATTTAATTTAAAGTTTAGGTCTTATTTTTAGACTCTAAATTTAAAATTTTTTCTTGTTTTTCATGGGGACGAATAAAATTTTAAAAGGAGGGGAAAAAGTAAAAGAAGAAATATAATTCAGATTTCTTTTAAACAAGTTATTTTCGAAACAAAAACAAAATTTGTTTCTTTTTGGATTCTTTTTTAAAATGTAAAAAAATCTTGTTTTTTTACAGGGGGTTAGGTTTAAAGATCGGAAGTGGGGGTAGGCCTTTTCTTTTGAATTATTTCAAAAAAAAAAAAGCCCCTTTGATTTTCCAAACGGCATTTTAAGCCGGTCCAAATTTTTTTGTTGGGGACCCCGCCACAAGGGTCAACGGGGCAAAAAAAAAAAAGGCCCCTTGTACTTTAACCGGAGGTTCTTTTGGCGGAAAAAGACCAAGGCGGGAAGAAAGGAAGTTGGGGGGTTCCAGGCCGGCAAGGGGGCTGGGCCAAAAAATAAACCTTATTGTACCCAAAAAAAAATTGTTTGCAAAGTTTTTTTTGCTGTTTCATTTTTAAAAACTTGCCTTTTAAACCTGTAAAAAAAAAAACATGGGTTTCATTAAAAACAAAAAAACCCTTCAGTTCAATAATTACCGGAAACCTAGCTTTCTCAACCAAGGCACTTAAAGTGGTTGTGTTTTCTGGTGTCATATCAAATTTTTAATCCAAAAAGTGGGGACCTAACAGGTTGGAAAAGTCGACTTTTAAAAAAAACCTTTACAAAGAAAAAGATTTTTCAGGAAAAAAATTTTTTCATGCAATTTTTCAATTTTTTTTTCCTCTTCAGGATTTTTTGGGCCCAGAAAATCTTGCTTCATTTTATTTGTTCGTTTTGAGAATGTCAGAAAAAAGCAGGAAAAAAAGCTTTTCCTTTACTTCATTTGCTTCTTGGGGTCCAGGTCTTGTTTGGGAAAATATTTTTGTGGGTGTAAAAAAAAAAAAGGGGTAAAATTTGGGTTTGGCGTAAAAAAAGAAAAAGTCTTTTAATTTTTTTTTGCCAAAATTAAATGGGGAAAAAATTATACGATAATTGGGGGAAAAATTTTTTTGAAGGTTAAAAAAAAAAAAAAATTTCTATTAATTTTTACGGTTTCCCTATTTTACAAAGCTCTAAGTTTACAGAAAAACCTTTGGGGAAAGCATTGTTTCGAATTTGGGGGAAGTTCTTCTGGAAAAAAGCAAAAAAGGTACCAAAGGGGGGGACCTTATTTGGCAAAAAAATTAATTTTGGGCATTTTTTTTTTTTGAGTTTGGGGGAAAATTTTTTGATTTTTAAAAAAAAGGAAAAAGCCATAAATCATCAAAAAAAAAAAAAATAAAATTTCTTACTTAATGGGACAAAAAACGATTTTGCATTGTTATTTTTTGGTTCCAAATTTCGGGATTGGGCAACATAGGGTTCCATATATGTGAAAAAAAAAACTTTCAAAAAAATTTGGGTTTTGGATTTAGTCGGAAAAAAGCCTCTAAAAGGGGGGAAACAAAACATACGTTGTTTTTACCGTAAAACAGTATTTTTAAGGCCCCACTTTTTGCTTTTTTAGGGGGAATTGGTTATTTATTTTTTTTACTTCATTTGCACTTTTTCATATTTGTTGTTTTTCTTTTACTTTCGGTTCTGCACCAGAAGGGGTCATTGGTCATTCCCCACTTTGTTCTTTTTTTTTTCTTCCCAAAAGAAAATTTAAAGTTTTTCAATTTTATTAAAGGCTTTTCCCTTATTTTTTTTTTTTTTGCTATTTTTTGTCCAATCTCAGAAATTTTTTTGTTTTTTCCTTTCTTTTTTTTTCACCAAATTAGGAAATTTGTTTTTTATGAATATTATTATTTTCTTTGCCTGGGGCCAAAAAAAAAAAAATTTTTAAAATTATTTCAAAAAAAAAACAATGTTTGGCCAATTTACAAAAAAAAAAAGGCCTTATTGGTGTATTTATTTCTGTATTGAAAAAAAATTATTTCTCTTGGAACAAAGCTTGCAAATTTTTTTAACGGACTTACGGCCGTTAAAAAAAAAAAGTCTGGTTTTTTAACTTTTTGGTTTTTTAGTTTTTAAGGTTTTACTTACAAAATTTTAGTCAAATTTTCGCTAAAAAGGAGAATTGGGCTTTTTGCTTTATTTTGGGCCATTTAATTTTTTAACCAAAAACTTTTTGGCCGTTTTAAAAAACTTAAAAAAAAATGAGATTTGATTTTTTTAAAAAACACGCCCAAAACAAATTAAATTTTTTTTGCCTTTTTTTCCATTTATTATGAGTTTTTAACGCCCAATTAAAGGTAAAAAGGAAAGTTGGGAAAGGGCGTTTAAAAGGCTAAAAAGGGGGAAAAAGGATTAAATTTTTTTTTCCTTACCTTAAAAAACAATTTTTTTGAAAGTTTTTTTTTTGGCCATAAAATTTTCTTACATAAAACATTTCATTTAACATATTTAAATTTAGGTTGGCTAACCACCCTTCAAAGTCAGGATGCGAAATTCTAAGGTTTTTCGGGACCAAAAACCCCACTTTATTCTTGTTTTGTGTTTGGTGAAATTTTTTAAAATATTTATTACAATTTATTTAAACCTTTTTTAAAAAAGGGGGGCCATTATTTTTAACAAAAAAAAAACTTTTTGCCGTTTTTAAAACTTTTGGGCTTTTAGGTTTTTTTAAGGAAAAGGGTTTTTAACCGTTTTTCAGGCTTAAAAGGAGGAAAACCTGTTTTAAAAGTTTAACCTTTTAAAAAACTTATTTCGGTTTATTAACCAAAAAACTTTACAAAAGGATTAAAATAAAAAAAAAGTTTAAAAACTTTTTTTCAAAAAAATTTTATTTTGGGCAAAGGTTTTTTTTTGGCCGTTTTTAAACTTGGTTCACTTAAACAAAGTTTTTTTTTTTTTTTTTTAAAAACGGCAGTTGGGGCAAAAAAAACCGGAACTGGCTTTTCTATTATTTTTTTGTTTGTATTTGGGTTTCATTTTTTTTTTGCTTTATATTTTAAACAAAGGTTTTGCCGCGATATTGAAAAAAATTTAATACGGAATTAAAACTTTTTAACTTTTTGTTAAAAAAAGGTTTTTAACGGATAGGGATGAATTTGCCGCTTCCCTTATTTTTTTTTTCTTTATTTTTAATCTTGCCCGTTTAAAAAATTCCTTCCCTCTAGTTAAACGGAATTATATTAATTTTTAAGATTTTAATTTAAATTTTTTCAACTCCCTTTTCATTTTTGATGTTTGCGTTGTTTTGAAGATAAAATTTTAAAAAATTTTTTTTTTAACTTCGCCAAAAAGGACAAAAAACCAAAAAAAAATTTGTTAAACCAAGAAAGCTTTACTTGTTAAAAAAAGGTTTAAAACCAAGGAGAATTTTTGTTTAAAAGTTGGCTTAACAGAAAACAAATTTTATTTGGTAAAAAAAAAAATGAAATTCTAAGGGAAGGAAAAAATCACAAAAAAAAATTAATTAGGGATTTTTTTTTCCTTTTTCCTTTAAAAAATTTATTTTTACTTACAACCAACGCGGTTTCCTTTGAAATGGGAACCACGGTTTTTGTTGCGCAAAGGCAATTTACGCATTTTTTCTTTTTTTTTGAAAACTTAAAAAAAAAAAAAAAAAAAAAAAAAAACTTTTTGGTTTTGTTTTTTTTTTGGGCACAAAAAAATGTCTTTTGGGTTAGGGGAAATTGGGATGGGGATTATTTGGTTGGCTAAAAAAAATGGGGACTTTTACTTGTAAAAAAAAAAGGATATCTTCCCCACATGTTTTTATTAGCGAAAAATTGTTTAGGTCTAAAAATTTGTTTGTTCCCCTTAAAAAAAAAAAAAAAAACCCAATAAAAAGGGTGGTTATTAAATCCCAAAAAAAATTAAAATTTTTTTTAGAAACTTTGAAAGGAAGTATCGGGGGCCTTTGAAAAAAAAATTCACTTTTAATTTGTTAAAAAAACAAAAAAAACATAAAAAAAAGTTTTTAGACAAAAAAAAAAAGAGGGCTTTTTTTTGCCCTTTCATTTTTGGCCTTATTTTTTTTGGTTTTTAAAAGATTTTTAAAAAATATTGGGCCATTTTTCAACTTTTAAATTAAGTTTATTTTTTTTTTTTTAATTAAATTTTTTATTTTTTAAATTATTTGGCAAAACCTTGGTTTTAAAAAACAGATTTTCTGTTTTTGGGCCTTTTTTTTTTTGGTTCTTTGTAACTGTTTTCCGGGGGAAAAAAAAAAGGTTCCAAAAAATTCAATTTAAAAAATTTTTAAGAAACGAATTTAATTTTTAAAAATTTGCATTAATTAATTTTTTTTTTTTTCTTTTGGAAAGCATGAAAAAAAAAAAAAAAAAAGGTTTATTAACAATTAAAAAAAAAAACATTTAATTTTAAAATTTTGGAACCGAAAATTTTTTTAATTGTTCATAAAAAAAATTTAATTTAATTTTTTTTTACTGAACCAAATTTTTATTTCTTTAGCAAAAAAAAAATTTTAGAACAAGACATATTTTTTTTCTGGGGCAAAGGGGCCTTTAAAACTTTTAAATTTTTATGGGAAATACGAAAAAAAAAAAAAGTTTGTAATCTAAACTCGCAAAAATTTTTTGGTAAATTTTTTAAAACCCCTTGGGCTTTACCATGGGAATGGGTGTTTTTAATTAAATTGTTTTTATAAAAAAAAATTTTTTAAAAAAAAAAATTTTTTAAAAAAATTTTCTTTTTTTGTTGTTATCTTATTTTTAAAAAAAAAAAAAAAAAAAAATTTTTTTTTTTTTTTTTTTTCAATTAAAAAAGGGGAATTTTTTGGGAAAACGGTTGTTTTTTTCGTTTTTCTTTTTCCTTCGTTTTTTTTTTTGGCAAGTTTTTAATGTTTGTTTTTTTTGGGAAAAAAACAAAAAATTTTTTCGTTTTATTTTAAAAAAAAAAGAAATTTAAAAAAAAAAAAGCAAAAGTTGCTTGGGGCCAAAAAAAAAAAAAATTTTCCTCCAAGGTTTTTTTTTTTTTTTTTTTACCAAAAAAAAAAAGTTTTCCACAATTTTTGTTGGGAAATTTTAAAAAAATTTGGGAAAAAAAAAACCAAAAATTTCTTTTAAAAAAAAAACACTGACAAATTTTTTAAAAATTTTAATAGAAAAAAAAAAAAAAAAAAATTTTTTTTTTTTAATTTTTTTTCTTTTTTTAGGTGTAAAAAAAAACACCAAAAGAAAGATTTGAAAGTTCTTTAAATTTGGTTTAAAAAAAAAAAATAAAGTTTTTGTTTTTTTTCCCCAATAAAAAGCAAAAAATTTAATAAAAAATTTAAAAAAAAAAAATAAATTTGTTTAAAAAATTTTTGTTTTTTTTTAATAGGAATTGTTTTAAAATAATTAAAAAAATTGGTTTCAATTGTGTTTCTTCCTTATTTAAAAAATTTTAAATTTCGATTTTTCAAAAAAAAAGGCCACCAAAAAAAAAAAAAAAAAAAAAACAAATTTGTTTTTCCTCATTGTTTCGGCTTAAAAAAAAAAAATTTCAAAAAATGTTTTGAAATTTTAGAAAAAAAGAAAAAAAAAAAAAAAAAAAAAAAAAAAAAAAAAATAATGAAAAAAAATCCATTTCAAATGAATTTTTTGAAAAACATTTTAATTTTTTTTTTTTTTTTTTAGTTTAAAAGGGAATTTTTCAAGTTCAAAAAAAGATAATTAAAAAATTTAAAAAAACAAAAAAAAAAAAAAAAGAAATAAAATCAGAAACAAAAAAATTATTGTTATTTGCCTTTAAAACTTTTTCAACGTTTTAAACAAAAGACCACGGTACGACTTGGATGTTTAAAATTTGGTTTTGTTTAGGGACCCCCCGAAACGGAATAAAAAAAAAAAAGGCCCCTCTTTTTTACCAAAATTAGTTTTGGGGACAAAATGGGGGACGTTCCAAAGGTTTGTTTGAGTTTGGGGGCGGCAAATTTTTTTTTTGGGACAAAAAAAAAACGCCCAAAACCGGGATACCAACGGGGGCTCCGGATAAAAATTTTTTTTTAAAAAAAAAAACCAAAAAAAAATTTCCCATTATTTAAAGAAATCGGGGACCCAAAACTTTTGGGGGGCGAGCATTGGCATTATTTAACCCCAAACAAATTTTGCAGACTTGTAACAAGAAAAAGAAAAAAATTTGAAAGAAAAAAAAAATATTTTTTTAAAAAAAATCTAATTTTTACCAAAAAAAAAAAAAAAAAAAAAAAAAAAAAAAGAAAATTCTTTTTAAAAAAAAAAAAAAGAAGGGAAAAAAAAAAAGGGAAATTTTAGAAAAAAAAAAGAAAGTTTACCCGCAAAAAAAAAAAAAAAAAAAAAAAAAAAAAAAAAGTTTTACCCACAGAAAAAAAAAAGGAAAAATGTGGTTTTTTTTTTTTTTTTAAAAAAAGGTACAGTTTTTTTAACATTTTTTTTTAAAAAAAAAAAAAAAAAAAAACAAAACACTTTTTCGGGTTTAAAAAAGGGGCAAATTTTTTACAAAAAACAAAAAAAAAAAAAAACCTTAAGCTTTTTCTTTTTGCTTTTACCATTTCCCCAAAAAACCCAATGGTTTTTTTGTTTGGTTGTTTGGTTAAAAAAAAAATTTTTTTAAATTCCAGAAAAAAGTTAAAAAAGCGGGGTTTTGGTCTAACCACTCGGGGGGACTTTCCCAAAAAAAGTTAACATTTTTTTTTTTTAAAAAAAAAAAAAAAAAAAAAACCCTTTTTTTTATTTTTTACTTCTCTCTTGCTGTTGGAAAGGGGAAATAAAAAGTCGGGCCGAGAAAAGGGAGAAAGAAAAAAATTTTTTTTTTTTGAAATTTTACGGTTTTTTTCATTTTTCGTTTGAGGAATTTTTTCTTTGGATCTTGTTTGTTTTGAAATCGTTTTGGGAACCCTTCACGTATCGATTTAAGAACTTTTTTTTTTTTTTTTTTTAACTATTAGACATTGGTGTGTTTGAAGATTAAAAAAAAAAAAAAAATTCGAAAAATTTTGAAAAAAAAAAATTCCCAAAAAAAGGGACCGGCAAAATCCAAATAAAAAAAAAAAATTTTTTAAAAAAAGCCAAACGCCACATTTTAAAAAGCGGCTTGTCAACAAGAGGGCAAAAAAAAAATTTTTGCCGCCTTAAAAAAAAAAAAAAACAAGGAGGCATTGTTTAGAAAAAAAAAGGGTTTAAAAAAAAAAGACCAAAGTAAAATCCCATTTTTGAAGGAAAGGTCAAGTTTGCTTAAAGGGGGGGGGAAAAAAAAAGGGCTAAAGATTTTTTTTAAAAGGGCATCATTTTTTTACTAGAACGGTCTAGGAAGTAATTTTTTTTTTCATATTCATTTTTTACTCCGAAAAGGAAAAGGGTTCAAGGGACCTTTTTAAAAATATAAAAAATCAACGCGGGGAAAAGTTTTTTAAAAAGATCCCCACATAAAAGTCATAGGGGTAATTGGTTTTGAAAAAAAATTTGGGCTTTTCAAAAAAAAAAAAAAAAAAAAGAAACTATTCAATTTTTTTTTTTTAAATTTGGAAAAAAGATTCTCTTAAGAAAAGGAAAAATTCAAAAAAAGTGGCCAATTTTTTTAAAAAGAAAAAGATATTAAAAAAGAAAAAAAATAAGGTAACACCCATTTGTAACAGGGGAAAAACCAAAAAAACTATTTGGTAACATTTTGATAAGTTCCCCACCTTTGGAAAAAAAATTAATTCCGGTTTCCCTCTTATTTTTCCCCACCAAAAACCATCAGCTTTTTTTTTTCATTTTTTTCAAAAAAGAAAACAAAAAAATCAAATTTGGCATTTTTTTAACAAAATAATAATTGCTCATAATGGGAGAAATTTTTTTAAAAAAAAGCCTTCAATGTTCCCCAAATTTTTTAGTTTCTTTCAGATAAAAAAATGCAAAACAAGGTTTTAAGAAAAGTTAAAAAACTCAAAACATTAATTTGCCACTTAATTTTAAAAAAAAAACAGTTTTTAAAAAAAAAAAAAAGAAAAAAAAAATAACCAAGTTTTTATGGCTCTGTTAAAAAAAAAAAAAAGGGGCAAGAAAAAAAAAAATTTTTTTCGTTTTTTCTGTTAAAAAAAAAAAACGCCAAAAATTGTTTTGGCCACTGGGTTTTAAAAAAAAAAAAATTTTTATTTTTTGGGAATTTGCCGTTGCTTTTAAAAGGATTTTTTCAAAAAAAATTTTTTCGGAAAAATTTTTATCTTTCAACCAAACCAACCAAAATTTTTTAAAAAAACCATGGACTTTTAAAGGGGCGGGGACTGGTTTAGAAAAAAAAAAAAACTTTCATTTATTCAATTTAAAAAAAGAAAATTGGACCGCTTAAAAAAAAAAAAAAGGATTAAAAAAAGTATTGAAAAAAACTAAAAAAAAAGGGGTAAGGGGCCCTTAAACCCAAATTTTTTAACGAAAAATAAAAAAAAATTTTTCCTGTACAAGGCTGTTTGCAAAAAGTGGAAGTTTTTGATAATCAACGGGAATTTTGTTATATCTAAGCTAATTTTGGGGGAAGGGGGGCCTTTTTAATAAAGATTGTTTTTTTTTTTCATTTTTAATTAAATTTTTATTTTTTGAATGTTATTAAAAAATTTTGTTTGGATTTTTTCTCTGGCAAAAAAAAAAAAAAAAAAAAAAAAAAAATATTTTTTCTTGGAAAAAAAAAATTTTATTTTGCAAAAAAAAAACTTTTTAAAAAAAAAACTTTTAAAAAAAATTTTTTTGTTTTGGAAACGCTTTAGAAAAAAAGAAAAAAAAAAAAAATTTGTTTTTGGGCATAAAACATTTTTTTCAAAAAAAAAATTTCCAAAAAATTTGATTTAAAAAAATCTTAAAAAAAAAAAAAAAACGGATGTGAAGGAAAATTTTTGCTTTTGTTATTTAAATTTTGGGGACATTTTTTAAAAAAAATTTTTCTTTTAAAGAAATATGAAAAATTTAAGCTGCCAACCAATTATAAAAAAACATTTTTTTTTCTTTTAAAATTCCCAAAAAAAATTTTTTATAAAATTTAATTTTTTTACAAAAAAAAATTTCTTTTTTTTTAAAAAAAAAGAAAAAAAGCGAAAAAATTTCTTTCACGAAAAAAAAAAAAAAAAAAAAGAAAAAGAGAAAAAGAAAAAAAAAGAACATTTATTTTTTTTTTTTTTCTTTTTTTTTTTTCCTTTCTATTTGTTTTGGGTATTTGCAAAAACTTTAAAAAAAAAAAAAAAAAATTTTTTTGTTTTTTTAGTGGTTGACAAAAAGTAAAAAAAAAAAAAAAGCATTTTTGAGTTAAGTTTAATTTTTAAATCTTTATAATGGAAAAGCCACAGGACTTTTTTTTGCGGGGGAAAAAAATTTTCTTTTAAAAAAAAAAAAAAAAAAAAAAAAAATATAAATAATGAAAAAAAAAAAAAAAACATTTTTTTTTGGGAAAAAAAAAATTTTTTTTAAATAGTTGGGGGGGTTGTTGAAAAGTTTTTTGGCCGATTTTCGGAATCTTATGGGTTTTAGGGAAAAAAAACCACAATTGGAAAAAAAAAGGGGCGATTGTTGCGATGCAAAATTTAATTTCCTAGTTAAATGGTTAGAATTTCTTTCGTAAGAGTTAACATTGGGCTCTTTAGTGACAACACGAGGGTAAGGGATGATGTAACATAGACCACTCACTATACATGATATTTGTTCAACCAGAAAATGATTCGGAGCAGAGGGAGATGATTTTTCGAAGATGTCAACTTCTTCAAGGCCCTTTCATCGAGACACAGCTAGCCTCAATAGCTTTGGCGGTTGCATAACTAGTCAAATTTCGCAAGTCTTTGTTGGATAGACCCTGTAGTGGTGATATCGCTGTTAATTATAGTTTTTATTTTTAAGAAATTTTTCTTTCGTCGATTGGTACTCCAGATTGTATACGTTTGCCTTTAACATTTCACACCATACAAGATGTGTCACATCAGACAGCTGTGTTGGTGCTGTCGTTAGTAGTTCTTCTACAATAAACAAAAAAATTTTTTTTTAATCGAGGGAGCATTACAAACTTGTCGCCAAGTTTTTCTTTTTTTCTTCTCTTTTTCTTCTTAAATTTCTTTATTGAAATAGTGCATGTTTTTCATTAATAAAAAAGGGAACAACTGAACATATACCAAACCAGACAAATGCCTATTATACCCTAAACAAAAAGTACCACATTTTATGTTTCGTATACTATTTAAAGGAAAGATAGGATAGATATTCATGCTTCAATAGGTTAGGTTAGGTCAGGTTAGGTCGGAGTGGTAGCCTCTGATATTAAAAAGTTCACTTGAGCACGCTTAGCGGCCCATTGTAACGCCACAGGATTTCATAGGATTTACCAGAAAATTCTTAACAGGAAATGAAACTCGACTGATACAAATATATTTCGAAACTAATGTGCGGACAACAAACTCCAGAGCATTTTATGCCATTTTACACTTCATATTGAGGCTCTCCTGGAACAACGTGTTATTCTTGCGGTGGCCTGGCATAAGCTCTTGGCCTAAGCAGCTTATTGGACATGCAAAAAATT